>JAQQSK010003824.1:0-146926 GCA_028658325.1 Potorous gilbertii
CTTAGCAAGGGCATATTAGAAGGGTCAGGGAATGAAGTCATCAACAGACTGGAGGCCTGGTGACTGTAAGCTAACAATAACAGAAATGACAATAATGCCAGCAGCAACAGCAAAGACCGCATTAATCCTAATTCTCATATTAACCAGCATTTATTGGAGTATTTGTGAAGTGTTTGACATTTATTTTCTCATTTGGGCTTTACAAGAGCCCTGCTGAACCTTAGTTTCCTCATCTGTAAAATAGGTATAATAATACCTCCTTTGCTTCCCTTTCACAGGGCGGTTGTGAGACTTAAAGGCAATAGTGAATATTTATATATTTATGCCGTGAAACTGTAAAATGCATTATAAACGTAAAGTGGTTATTTTCATGAAGCAGCTTTTAAAACAATCATCTCAATATTGTTGTGCTGTTGCAAATGTTACTGTTATTACATATAAGAATAAAAACTTACCTTCCAGGGTTTGACCTAATAAACACAACGTTACCTGAAAATGAGAAAATTTAGATAATGTCTATATGTACAGGGAATCCCACTTAGATTTGAATGCTCTTTGGGTTATCTTCCATAACAGTGGCAAACACATTTGGCAAGCATACATCTTTTCTGTTTTCTATCTCAAGACCTTATGAAGCGTCCCAAGTGAGAGCTATAAGGAAGAAAGGGGATAGGGAAAGCATTTCTTGAGAGCTTACTGTATGCCAAGTGCTGTGTTAAGTCATAGGGATACAAATATAAAAAACAAAGGTATTTCTTGCCCTTGAGGAGGTTACTAGACTAAAAAGGGGAGTCAACACACATAGACTGGTGGTCAGAGAAAGGCACTGTGGTCCAGAAAGTTGCAGGGACGGTGAATGGGGCCAAAGACTATCACATCTCCTTAGGAATAAGGTCAGACTTGATTTAAACAGGATAGCAAAACTGGAGTGTAGAGGTGGTATTGAAGAGATAGAAGGTTGAAAAGTAGAGTCAAATGAAGCACAGTTGAAGCCAGCTTGAAAGAGTAGACTAGCCAAGGTACTTACCATTCAGGGGATCGAGGCCTCAGGGGCGCAAATTCTGGAGTTGAAAGGGTTAAAATCTCCAGGGCACTATCTCTGGTCTGGGTGCCAGTGTGATAGCTGGGGAACAAGAATCAAGTGAAGCATGGCTGGGTGCTGCTGGTAATAGTGGACCTGGTGAAATACTGACTCACTCATGAAGACTCTTAAATAGTGATTCACTTTTTTATTTTACCCCCATTGAGGTAGGGAGTCTGACATAGGTGAAAGAAGAATGCCTATTGTGCAGATTATATTATACATTTGAGTGGGAAGCTCATACAGACATGGGGTGGGTGGGTAGGTGTTTCAATCCCTGGAACAATTCCCTGACTAACTTGATAAAGGTAAATGGAGGTGAGGCTTTGTTTGAGACTTTGATTTCACTCCTAAAGGGATGTAATAAAGTATTCTTGACAAATTTACTGAAAAGATTGATAGCTTTGGGGATGGGTCTATCAACGAGGGGGGAGGGATTTCATAATTTCTACCTCAACTTTTTTTTCTTTCTTTTTTCTTTTGGAGAGATCCTGACAGATCTAAGACCAGAGACTTGAAAGCAAACTTTAGTCTAGGTGAGATGTGGGTATGAGTGTGGACAGTGCCTGAATTTCAACAAAGTCTTCCCCAACAGATTGACTGACTACTCTAAGACTCTCTTTAGTCCAAGAGATGGCAGCAGCCAGTGACAGTCATAAACCAGAATCTAGGGGTCTTTGGCCAATAGTTCCTCTACACAACCATGAAAAGTCAATTACAGATGGACAAGACCAGGCATGGACAGGCTGCCACCTGCCACCATTAGAAGGTGCTTGGATACCAGTGAAGTCACAAATTCATGGCACCATGTATTCTTTCTTAATTGTCTTCTTCCTCTCAGAGTTCATTTCTTACTTGATGGGCAAATCATCGGCTAATTATATGTTTTTAATGGAATGTTTCAAGATTCGTTATTATGACATATTCAGCCTGATACTCCTACATGGAAACTCTTCCTAGGTAGTGAGGTGGGTAGGAAGGCATTTGTGGGAGCAGGACTAAGTTAAAGAGAGGAAACCAAATTCCAAGCTTGTCCCACCCCCACACCTTTTTGCTTCTCCTCCCCCTTCCCTGAAATCTCTTTTCAGGCAATGACATGTTGACTTTTCTCTGAGCTGAGAAGTCAAATAGAGAAAACAAAACACAAGAATACTAACCTGGCCTTTTTCAACTCAAACTCTGGGGACAAAACACAGTCTAATATCACTAAGTCCTGGTTTCTGTGTTTCGGTTGTTATAATGAAAGCATTAGCCAAGCAGGCATTAAACACATCCATTTAGCATCTCAAGGGGGGGATATCTACCAGTATAAAAACAACAATAACAGTAACACTGTACTTTCTTAAGAGCCACACCAAGGGCTTTACTCACATTAGCTGATCCTTTGTGGTCAGGAGGGGAAAGATGTTATTACATGTATCCTTGAAGATAGTTTTTAAAAGTCATCAGGCCACAAAAATTCTGTTTGACCACATTGTTTGGAGTGATTTTATCCGCATTTTCCAGGGTCCTCCCCATTCCCAGCTTACCTTATATCTATCATTCCCCATATGCTAGCCTGCTCAAACCCCTGGGATATTTTTGATGAAAATTAAGAACAGAAGGACAGTGTAATGGCACATTTGTCTCAGTTTCACACTTCAATGTTCACTGGGTATTGTCCTTAATGATTTAGGAGATCACTGTCATGGAGAACAATATTCATTTTATAAATGTGGGAATAGTGTGTTCAGAGGTGTGGTTTTCTGATCTGGGTCATATGAGTCAGCCACAGAGGCCAAGCATAAAAGTTAGCATTGAGATGCCATGTCTAGGCTGGTCTTAACAAACTTGTAAAAATTAAAGTAGTGCTTTACCACCTGGTGTAGGCTCTCAACAGTGTTTCTTGTGTTGAGTTAAATTGAATTTTGTCTCCTTATCCCCTTGAATGGGGCTTATTGGATTAGTGGTCAGGTTCTTGCTTAGAGTGTGAGAGACTCTAGGTTGAAATCCCTGGCCAGATCAGACAAATTTTCAGTCTGGGAAGAATGAGGAAAAAAATAGTTAATAAAGAATTGAAATCCAAAAATGAGACAGTAGCATTGGATATGTACGTTCTCTCAAAGAATTCAAGTCTCCAGACCTGGATGATCTACATCCCAAGGTGCTACAAGAGCTGATACATGATTGCTGAACTACTGTAAGTGACCTTTGAAAGACTATGGAAAATGAGAAAGGTGCCTTGGGATTGGAGAAGGGCAAAACATCATCCCATATTTCAAATAAGAGAAACAAGGACATATTCAAACTACAGGGCAGTGATCTTGATTTTGATTCCTGGCAAAATTTTAAAAATATATCTAAAAGAATGGTTTTTGAATGTTTAAAAACAGGAGTTATCATCAAGAACAGTTTGTGCCAGGCTAAGGTCATTTGCTTTTTTTAGCAAGGATATTAAACTAGTAGACCAGGGGAAAGTGTTAGCCATAGTATATACCCAGGATAGCATTTAACCAGATTGCTCATATTGTCCTTGATAGCAAGAGGGAGAGATCTGGGTTAGGCAATAATGCAGTCAGGGGCCATTTGGAATTAGTTGAACAAATGACTACCTCTAAAGGATAGACAGTAGTGGGTTAGCTGCAACTTTATAATAGAAATAGTGCTAAAGACAATCAGGATGGGAAAAGAAACTGGATTAGATAAGTCTGTGCTAGCAGAGACATAACTTTAAGGTCGTTAAAAATCAATTTGCAGTATATTAGGGAAAGGAGAGAATACTAAATTCTTGGTAAAAATCATAGACCTTACTGAAAAGACAATCAAGGGGGAAAACACCAAGTACTGAATTGTATGCCAACTTTCCCATTACTATAAAAATTTTATGAGAATATTTTACATATAAATGAGAGCGATACTTGACAAAGTTTTGTAGACTTTTGTAGAAGATATTCAAAGCCAGGTCTTTTTTATATCTTTAGGTCCCACAATTAACTGAAAGACACATAATCCCAGACTCCAGTGAGCTTATTGTTTGGTAATTATAAAAGTGTAATTGATTTAGTAGCTCAAAATGCCACATTAAAAACACTCATCAGAAAAGGCATCTTCACCCATTTGTCCTTGAAGAATGCAATTCAGAGAAGATGTTTTTTTCTTTTAAAAGAAAACTCAAATTTAAAATTTGTTAATGCAAGCATATATTATCTCTTCTTTCCATTTTCCTCCTCAATTGATAATGAAAAAAATCTCTCATAACAAATAAAACTAGTCTAGCAAAAGAAATTCCCATATTGATCATGGATAAATATGTGTCTTGTTCTTTTTTTAAAAGTCTATTATCTCTCTGTCAGGAGTCAAGTGTCAAGATTCATCTTTGGTTCTCAGGAATCATGCATTGCATCGATAACATTTCTCTATATTATAGTCCTTCTACATAACATTTTTTTAACTTCTGCTCCAGGGATTCTATATTAGTTAATAGGGGTCTTCTATTTCTTCTTAAATGATCCAAGCCACTTTGCAGAAGGGCAGATTCACTGACCATGTCCTAGTGTGCCTGTTTTCATGCAACATTCTCCAACGTTTGTTACTTTCCTCTTTGTCATCTTTGCCGATCTGGTGAGTGTGAGGTGGAATGTAAAATTTGCTTTAATTTGCCTTTCTCTAATTATTAGTTATTTCAGTTATTTTTCAGAGATAACTTTTTCAATGACTCTCTGATTATTAATATCAAGTGAGGCAGAAATGAAGAAAACTTAAGCTTTCCAAATAGATTTGTTACTGACATAGAAGATGATCATTGTGGAATTCACATTGTTCTAACTGCATAAAATATGAGAACACAGCTATGTCTTGGACAGTCACAGCAAATAAATAATAAATTGGGCTCAAAACCAACTAGAAGGAAAAGAGCAGTTTAGATAGTATTTGATAAATTGTTCTATGCTTTTGGTAATCCCAAGTTTCTTCCTAAAGTAAGGGTCCATCTTTTTGAAATCAGTGTTCTTATGATGAAAAGAATGGTTTCAGAAAAATCTGGATGACCTATTTGAACTGATGCAGAGTGAAGTGAGTAAAAAAGAGGATGATATACACAAAAATAACACTATAAAAACCAACTTTGAAAGACTAAAAAATTCTGATAAACACAATGACCAGCCATGTTTCCAGGGGACCAATGATGAAGCATGCTACCCAACTCCTAAAAGAGAGGTGATGGATTCAGGGTACAGAATGGGATTTATATTTGTGGACATAACCAATGTAGGGATTTGTTTTACTTGATTATATATATTTGGGGCAAAGGTTTTGTTTTTTTTTCTTCTTTTTTTCAGTGGTCAGAAGGGTGAGAAAAAATCAATTTGTGCTAATTGAACAGTAGTGTTTAATTTTAAAAAGACCAAAATTATTCCAATGATATTGTGTGACTATAAATCATTGCACACTACAATTTCCAATGATATTGAGTTATGGGTTCCTAAAGAGCAAAGGAGAAGAGGATGGTAGGGATAAATTGACTGCAACATATTACTAATGAAGCTTTATACCAGCAATGGAATCAAAGATGAGCAATCAAAAAAAGAGAGAATTAGGTAGTGAGAGTGAAAAATAACAGATGGTCAATTTGCATGCTACAGTGATGCCCACATAATGTCATGAAAGCTAGAAGAAGGTGATAATCCTGTTTCACTCTGCTTTGGTCACATTACATTGAGAATACTGCATTCAATTCCTAGAACCTATAATTTAGTTACCTCATTCCTTCAAACTGGGATTTTGAGATTCTCTCTCTCCCCAGAAACTAATGTCTATCTATTGCTTCTTCTCTGCTGAACCTTAATAAGCTCTACCATCCCCATCTTTTGAAGCAATCCTTCCCCTCCATGATACTGTCAAAATTTGCTCCTCCTTTTACACTATTACTTTGGTCTTACAAATGAAGATTTCCCAAGGTTTTTTTTTCCCCACCAAACATTTCTAGACTTGAAATGCATTGATGTAGCCAATAAATACTAGCGTAGGGCATCTCTCCAAGGACCCTAATGACCTTTTTGTTGCCATATTCCTGGTCTTGTCTCAGTCTTCATTGAACTTGAATTATCTATAGCATTTGATTCTGTTGACACCCTATATTGGATATGCTCATTTCCCTTGACTTCTATTACATTTCTTGCTTCTGGCTCTTTTACTACTTCTGAATGTTCTTCATCTTCATTCCCAGGTTTATCTTGATCTTCCCATGTACTAAGTATGTGTCTCCTCTAAGGTTCTGTCCTTGGCCCTCCCCTCCCTCCCCTCCTTCTCCTTCCCTCCCCTTTCCCATCTTCTCCTCTTCTCCCTTTACATACTTTCCACTGGAAATTTTATCCCTTAACAATAGGAAGAACAAAAAGTCAGTGGAGGATGCATAGATGATGGCAGAGAAGAGCTATATCATCCATCCCTCAAGGTATCTAGCATCCTGAGAGGGAGAACTAGCAAGCCTAGCCTTGGGAGAGTGAGTCAGACCATACCTGGACACATATGTAAGAAGGACTACTCACTGAAGGATGGGGGTGGCGGATATATATGGAAATGACTGTAAGGCAAACACTAAAGGCACCACTAAAACAAAACGTACTTTAAGGATATGTTACTGCCAACACCAAAGCAGATCACAAGCCCTCTATAATACTAGATGGTCTTTGAGACCTCCCAAAAAAACATTCATCATTTTATGATCAATCTGGTGACAAACTTATCGAAACTTATTCAGGTCCTCAGACACAAGTATGTAATCCACAACTGTACTCACATTCAAAACCTTTCCACTTTGATTTGGAACCTTCTACCATTGTACTCTTATGCCCTGATGGATATCTGTTCTTAGGGAGGAGGAGATGGATGCCTACTCAGCAAAGGAGGCAGAGAATGAATGGTCGGACAGGTAGGAGGAGAACCAGAATAAGTCAAGGGAGGACAGAGTATCCAGAAGGTAGGAGTAAGTAATGTCAAAGGCAGTAGAGAGGTCAAGGCTGAAGCCTGAGAAGGCTAGCAGATTTAATAATTAAAGAGATCATTGGTAACCTTGGAAAGAACAGTTTCTATTTAGTTGTGGGGTCAGAAACTGGCTGTCAGGGGTCAGTGATTGACTCATTTGGGAAGCAGTTGGAGCTGCTGAGTACAGAAGATCTTTTTCTTGAATAATGAAAAGGATTTTTATAGGTGGAGAGTAAGGAGAGGTCATTTGGGGGACAAAAAGTACCTGAGTTCTTTGCCTGAAAAGGCAGATGTTTATTTTCTTTATTATTTTATGGCAAATGTCATTTAATGAATATTAAAATGATCGATATTCACACTACTTGTTTCCATTCCTCTGCACCTTCCCACCTTAAACACAAATGTGCTCATATACATGCACATACAAGGTACACACATGTGCACACACATGCCTCCCAGCTCTCCTTCCTAACTGAGTAGTATCAGACTTCAGTGTGTATCTTCTGGCCTCCCAATTCCCAAAACATCAAGGGGGCTTGATCTTCCTTCCCAAAGCTTTGATAGATTTTCTATCTGAAAATATTCTTTCTGAGGGATATGGGATAACCTCAGACCAGCTAATTAGCAGACAAGCTAATATAAGATAATTTGGATTTGGGAGAGAGAGAGAGACAGATAGACACAGACACAGACAGACAGAGACAGAGAAAGAGAGAGACAGAGACACAGGGACAGAGACAGAGAGAGAGATTGAGATAGAGACAGGCAGAGAGAAACAGAGTCACAGAGAGACACAGAGCAACAGAGAGAGACACAGACACAGAGACACACAGAGATAGACATGGAGAGAGACAAAGACAGACACAGAGACAAAGTCACAGAGAGACAGACACATACACACAGATGGAGCAACAGAGAGCTAGAGAGAGAGAGAGAGAGAGAGAGAATGATTTCTAAAGAAATTGGCACTTGAGTTGAGGATGGAAGAAAACTAGGGATGATGAGGAGAGGTGGAAGTGAGGAGGGAGTTCATTTCAGGCATGGGGGACAGTGTGTGCAAAGTCTCAGAGATGGTACAAGGAACACTAAATCAGGGGACAATGAGCAGGTCAGTTTGTCTAAAAAGTAGACCCTCTGAAAGGGGATAATTAGAAGTAATTGTGCAAAGCCAAATCATGAAGGACTTTAAACACTAACCTCCAGGCTTCATAATTTATCCTAGAGGCAACATGGAACCCATTCAGAGTCTTGAGCAGATCCTCGAAGTGGTCAGCTCTGCCTTAGGAAGGTTATTTTTGTGGCCATGTAGAGGATGACCTAGTGCAAGAATGACTGAGGCAGAATGAGTCATTAGAATTCTGCTGGAAGGGTCTGTTAGGAAGGTGATTAGGGCCTGAGCTAGTGTGGTAGTTATGTGGCTAGATGGACATTAGATAGTGTGTGTGTGTTCATCCTTCATTGCCAAAGAAGACCATGCCATCAGAGAAATGATGACATGACTTGCACTTGACTTTGTTTTGAGTGAGGGAGGGCTGTGCAGGTCACCAGCCTCACTTCTCCTCCAGAGCCATCTGAATCCAGTGGCCAGATATTTATCAGGATGACTGGAGATGACCCAGGATGAGGCAATTGGGGTTAAGTGACTTGCCCAAGGTCACACAGCTAGTGAGGGGCAAGTGTCTGAGGTGAGATTTGAACTCAGGTCCTCCTCACTCCTGCCCTGATGCTCTATCCACTGTACCACCTTGCTGCCCCCAAATAGTGTAGAGGTAAATTCAACACGACAATATAAGGATGGCATCTTTTTGGCTATAAAGATTAAGTGAGAGTGAAGAGCCACACATGGTTCCAAATTTATGAATCTGGGTGACTGGAAAGATGAGGCTGTCCTTGACAGGAACAGAAAAGGACAATGATAATTGTTGCTGGTCAGCTGTGTCCTACTTTCAATGAACCATACTGTCCATGGGGTTTTCCTGGCAAAGATACTGGAGTGGTTTGTTATTTCCTTCTGTAGGAAATTAAGACAAAAAGGGCAAATGACTTGATTAGGGTCACACAGCTAGTAAATACATGTGGCCAAATTTGAACTCAGCTCTTTCAGATTTTAGGCCCAGTCTATCTGTCAAGCTGCCTAGCTACCACCCTAAGCAGACAGAGGCTAAGTAAGTTTGCTAGAGTCACCTAGCTAGTAAGTGTCTGAGGCTGGATTTGAACATAGATCTTCGGGACTCCAGGCCCAGTGCTCTATTAACTGAGCCACCTAACAGCCTCAATAATAACTGCTTCTATTTACAAAACATTTAACTAACAGCCACCCTGTTAGCTAGGTAATCTAAGCATTGTTGTCCCTATTTTTAAAAGATGAGAAAAAGGAGACTGAAAAGAGGTCAAATAGCTTGCCTCTACATGGTTGTTTCCATATTGTCTTCCACACTGGACTGTGAATTCCTTGAGAGTAGGAGCTTTTGCCTTTCTTTGTACCCCTAGGAGCATAGTCCCATAGTAGGTGCTTGATAAATGGTTGTTGACAGGCTGACTTGGCCACCTCAATGAACATTTACTGTTGCTGTTGAGTAGTTTTTAGTCATGTCCAACTCTTCTTGACCCCCCCAACTTTTTTTTTTTTTGCAAATATACCAGAGTGGTTTGCCATTTTCTTCTCCAGATCATTTTACAGATGAGGAAACTGAGGCAAATAGGTTAAGTGGCTCGCCAAGTGTCACCCAGCTAGTAAGTGTCTGAGGTCCTATTGGAACTCAGTTCTTTCTGACTCCAGGACACTCTATCCACCATGCCTGCTTAATTGCCTGCATGTAATACTTAACAAAATGCTTTTGACTTAACTTGATTGCCAGAGCCAGGATTTGAACTGAGGTCTCAATTCTTCTCACAACTTGCTGCCTGAAAGTCAGGGGTGTAGTTTGCAAAATTTTCCTTCCCTCTGCAGCTAGATGTCTATTGAGTGTTTTGTCTAGGAAGATGCATTTTAAAAATAATACTAATACCAACTATTTATTTAACACAATATAATATTTTTTTACCTCAAGCAGCTCCAATTTAAGTCATTTTATATTCTCTAAGGAAAGATAGCAGCTTGAAGAAACTGAGGCATAGTGTTTATTTGATGTCTCCTTGGGTAATACATGGTTCAGGATTAGAACTCTGGTCCCCGCATTCCTGGCTCAGTTTCTCTTCCCACCCCATCAAGTTATTTCTCCTTTTTCCCACACCCAACTTTTAGGCCTTGGCTTGGCTTTTCAGGGTGGGGTAGAGACTGTTTGGGTGTGGCAGAAGCAACATCTTCTCCAGGGACCACCCTCTGCACGTAGGGATGCTGTGTGCTCTGTGCATGGATTCAGATCTCCACCCAATAGCTTACCAGCGCACCCTCTTCAGTGGCTAAGGCAACAGCACCACCTTCTGGCCTGAACACTTTCCTTTCATGGCTAAAATAAGTGGCCATGTGCCCCCTCTTGTGGTCATTGGGAATATGGTTCCCTAAATCTACCTGTGGAAAAGTAGTCAGGAAAGGGAAATTTTAGAATCGTATATAATTTTCTTACAGGGTTGAGGGTTCTTAGGTGAATACAGTGCTGGACTCAGAATCAGCAGGACGTGAATTCAAATCCTATCTCTTGCACTCAATTTGCTCATTTGCAAAATAGTGAAAGTAATCCCTATAGCACTCACAGGTCTGTTGTGGGATTCAGATCAGATCATGCCCATAAAACCCTTTGCAAACTTTAAAGCACTATAAGGATATTGCTATTGCGTTAACAACAACACCAACAGTCTGGGGATAATTTGCCATTATAGAGTGGTTTGGGAACTGAAGACCCCTATGTTCAGTTCATGGTAACATGGCCAACCTATACCTCTATCAGGCCTAAGTAGCATTTACCCAAGGTGATCATGTCCATGAAGCTGCTTATTGATGGTAGCAGGATGGAGAAGGCTGGAGAACTTGGAAAGAGAGTGTGGAGCGTTAGAAAAAATGTCTGAGGGTAGGGATGGAGATAATGGGGAAAGAACAGGAGGAAAATAAAATTAAACAGGAATGTGGTTCTGAGTCCTCTCAACGCCTATTAGTATACAAACCACTTCAAAAAGAGGCAAATGATTTCACTGCTAGAGGCTGGACACTCAGAACCAATCACTTCCCCAGGGGTGGATCTGGGCATTTACATTCAGTCCCATCTGCACTAGTCCTCTAGGGCAATGTCATCAGCTTGGCCTTCCAGTCCCAGGGTAGGGGCCTCTGAAAGCTCATTTCTCTAGGCCTTTGCTTGACTTTTTCCTCTTCTTGGCAAGATCCCTGGTCTAGCCCCAGCCCCCACTTTTGTGTCAGCCCTGAAAGAAGCATAATGTCTTGGGAACACTAGCGGCAACTTGAAACACAGTTCCCTTGAAAGGCTTATTTTATTTTGGGACAAATCTCATGCCATCCTGTCTTGCCAAGAGATTATTGTTTTTAAACTGTTGGTCCTCATTCCTATCAAACAAAGTATTACCAGGGCAAAGCAAAGGAGAGAGGAGAATGGGGAGAGAAAAGAGAGGGGGAGAGGGAGAGAGAGAGGACAGAGAGAGAGAGAGAGAGAGAGAGAGAGAGAGAGAGAGAGAGAGAGAGAGAGAGAAGTAACCCTCATGGGCCAGCTGGGAGATGGTTCAGCAGTACTTTCCTGGAACCCTCTGGGGAAGCTAAAACAGAACATCTGGGATGAATATTGTCTGAAGAGCACGGAACACCCACAGTGTATCAAAACAATTCAGTAAGGGTGAACCTAATAGCTCCATCCTTTGCAGCATCTCCTTAAAAAAGTGTACTGACGTGTTCATAGGCTCCGGAGGCCTGACCGGCTTTGCTTTGGGCTTGCAGAGGCAAAAAAAGGTCATGGACCATTAACTATTTCATGATTCAGCATCCCCTATCCAAGGTGAACAGTCATGCCAAATTCTGCCTAGCATATAGGCTTGTGGGGAGAGTTAATGAATCAGTGCCCACGGCATTCTTCTGAAGATTTAGTGTGCTGCCCAAGACCAGTTCAACTGCAGTTTCTTCAGGGATGTTGTTCAAAACACTTTGAAATCTATCTTCACAGAGATCGCATGCCAGACAACTAGCTTTCTTTTTAAAACAACAACTTATAAAAGGTTATAAGCTCATAATTCCTGAGCTGGAAGGGCCATCAGAGGCCATCTCACTCAACCACCTCATTTTCTAGAAGAGGAAAGCTCCTTCTGAAGTACCCAACATGAAGAATCTCCTGCTTGGGGAAGCTGATCTTGAACTCCGGAAGAAGCAGCCAGTGTTAGGTGCTGGGGCATCCTTTGCTGTAGGTGAGTTAGCTGTTGGTTACCTTAGCAAAAACTCTGACCTGTGTAGGCTGAAATGTAACATGTGAAAGCCCCAGATGTTGATTCCTTGGATGCTTAGAATGGAACATTTCATGACCAAATAGGAAGAATAGTGTTCTTATGTGGTTGAACATCTGTGTGACCTTGGGTGACTCATTAAATGCCTCCTCACCTCAGTTTCCTCATTTGTTATATAAAAGGAGTGGATTAGATGGCTTTTGAGGTCCCTGCCAGCTCTGACCCTCTGACTTGCTCTAGTATCATACTGGAATATTTGCATGGTGACCTCTACTCAGTATCACTGCAGTCATTTTTTGAATATCTGCCATATGTAAACCTCTGTACTAGGCACTGGAGATAAAACTATAAATATATGTATATGTATATGTACATATATGTATATCACAAGGTCTTTGCCCTCAACAGGCTTACAGTCTAGTTAAGGAGTACGTAGGAAGATTGAAGAATTGCCACAAGGCTACATAAGCCAAGTGCCCAATAAGGGGGTGCAGGCAGTCAAAGTTACAGGTATTCAGATAAAGGAGACACCACAGTGAGTTGGGGGTGGTCAGAGAAGACCAGATTGTCTCAGAGTCAGCAGGTCTTGAACTGGACCTTGAAAGTAGGATAAGACTGAGCTAAGCAGAAAGAAAGGAGATCAGAAAGTGTTCCAGGCAGAAGGAACAGAGAGCAAAGGATCAAAAATGCCTAAAGCAGATTGGAGGAATAGAGAGGAGTCCACTCTGGCCAGAATAGAGGATTCTTCAAGGAAGTTTTAGGAGAAAAGATGTGAGAATATGTAGTGGAAACAGGAGAGCCAACAGTCTTGATTAATTCTCATAATGCCAGATAACAAGGGTCAAAGAACTGCAGAGACGAGGAGGGGGCGGCTTATTCTATTTCCTGAAGAAGAGGGATATGTCCTTGGAACTTTCCCCCACCCTACTAGAAAGTACCGAAAAGGCAGCTTGCCCCTACAGTTTTCAGACATGTCCATCTCTTTGTGACCCTTTTTGGAGTTTTCTTGGCAAAGATACTGGAGTGGTTTGCCATTTCCTTCTTCAGCTCTTTTTATAGATGAGAAAAACAAGGCAAACAAGGTAAAGTGACTTGTCCAGGGTCACACAGCTAGTAAGTGTCTGAGGCCAGATCTGAACCCAGGAACATAAGTCTTCCTCACTTCAGGCCCTGCACTCAATGCGCTGCACCTAACTGGCCATTTATTAAATGCTTATTATGTATCAGGCACTATGCTAAGCTCTGGGGTTGCAAAGAGAGGTTAAAAACACAATCAGTGCCTGCCTGCCTTCAAGGAACTCACATTCTCATGAGACCAACAGGAAAAACAAAAGTTGAGTCAGTGTGGTAAAGTATGGAAAGAACCCTAAACTTGCAAAAAATGAAGAGAGGTGGGTTTGGAGTAAGAGGTCCTGTCAGAGTATCCCAGATCTGACACTTTCGATCTGTGTGACCACCTCCGTGGCCCTCAGTTTTCTCATCTCAGATTACTCCTTCAAATACTGGTTTTGGACTAGATAAACTCTAATAATCCTTCTAGTTCAGATGCAATGACCTTGTATTTATTTATCTGTTGATAGATTGTAAACTCCTTGATTGAGGGCAAGATCTACTCTGTTTTGTCTTTCTCTTTCCTGTATCTATGCCTATCCAATGCTTGACACACAAGAGGTACTTTATTATCTCTTTTCTCGAAATTCAGTGGAATTTAATGCTCTATTTCTAGTATTTCTTAGTCCCATGAAATTTCCAATTGCCTTTTGAGGTGGTGCAACTTTGAGTGGCAATTCTCTCCTCTGGCTCCACCTTGTTCTGCAGTTGTACCTCTCTCCAAAAGAAAGAAATGTCTCCTGCAGGTGTGTTGACACCATTAACCCCCTATACTGGGGCTCATTTTATGAACCATGCATGAGTCCCTTCCATCAAGAAATGAGCTTCCTTGAGGCTCGGCCTGTCCTCTCACTCCCGTCCCCAGGCCTGAAGATTAATCAGGTCTGCCATGTAGGAAGCCAGTATGGAGCCAGGGCTATGAAAGCCCTAGATGTTTCTGCCCATCCATGTACCCGTGGAAGTGTAATCTACCGCAGGCTGGACTCCGGGATCTCTGCTTGCCAGAAGCAGATCCTGCCAGCCTATGAGATAATGTCTCTCTACTTTGGGTTGGTGACATAGTAACATCAGACCTCATCCACTAGTGCTCACATTGCAATACAGGGACCAGCAGGATGGCAGGGAAACCTGAGATAGAAGGGACATTCTTAGGCTCAAAAATCACAGACCCTGCAGGGAAAGGAATCTGATCAGAAAGAGACACCCTTCAAGTTATTTTCATGCCCTTCATTCTCTCTCTACTTCAAACACAACTTCTCCTATAACAGATCTTTGACACCAGATGGTCTTTTTACTTGACACTCACTTCGTCTCAAACCTTGTTTTTAATTGAAGGAGGCTGCACACAGTACTCAGATCTGGGCTCTAGGGAGAAGGATGAGCCAAGGCATCATATCTATATATTCCTGTGCACACAGTGTTCGACTCAAGGAAGGACAGAATGAGATTTCTGAGGCTCCTTGGGAGATGACAATGGTTCTAGTATAAGGAGATACTTACCCTCTCCATTCCTGCAGCCTCTGCACATGCTTAAGGACCATCAGGTTGAACATCATCCAAGGGCCCAGGCAGACCCATCCATCAACTTGAACTTTCTACTAAGTGGCAAGGATGGAATTAACTCCCCCAGTGGGTAGCTATCAATCAAATAAGCAAGTGTTTATTGAGCACATGCAATATGCCTAGTATTTTCCCTGGCTCTATGAAGCACAAATGCACACATGGATGAAATAATTCACCCTTCTCTGGAAGCTTATAATCTAATTGAGGAAGAGCAGAGGTAAACAGATGAAGCAAAAATAGACACTAAGTGTGCACTTGTGAGATGCAGTAAGAGTTCACAGAAGTGGAGGTCACAGTGTTTAGGAGTCATTATAGAAGGCCTTATGGAGAAGTGAGGATTTGCAAGATTTGGATAGACAAAGGGAGGACAGAGAACTATCCAGGTGGGGTAAGTTGCAGGAGCTAGTTTGGCCCTTGATAGGAAGTATGATATGCACAGGCTTTAAGGAAACTGTTCTGAATGATTTTAATCACCTATTGCAGAAGAGGTCAGCCATCCTAAACCAGGTGAAAGCAGGCCACCTCAAGCTGGCAGTGATACTGGAAGAGAGCATCCCAGGGCATATGCTACCACGCTTGTTTCATCAAGGCTAACTGTTTCTTAGGTCTGTCTTAAAATGGAAGATCCTACTCTTACTTTTTTTCTGTGTTTTCTTTGTTAAAGTCAAATTGGCTAAGGTCTGTGGAAGATGAAGGGATATCTTAATTTCCAATGGTCTTTAAGGTTGCATTATCCTCTTCTAACTGAGTGCCCCCAAATGATGCTAAAGATGAAAAACCCTTACATTTGTGTATAATCTCCTCCTTTAACTCATCTCTACCCCCATTTTCTAATGTGTTTCCCACCTCCTATTTAATTCTTTTTTTGTCAACCCTGTTAAGTAGGTAAGATGGATATCACTCCCATTTTAGAAGGGGAGAAATTGACCGAAGTTTCACAATCAGTTAGGACTAGAATCCAGGCCTCTTGGAACTTCATGGCTTGGCTAATCAAATCAGTTCCCGGAAACCTGAGATCTACTTCTGATTACCCGGGAGACTTTGGGCACTGCTTTACCTATAAACTGTCCAGGGTCCTTGGCCATTTTGGCTTAGGCATGTTTCAAGAAGGGAACATGGGATAGACCACAAAGCACCACAAGTAGGGACCTCTGGTGCTAATGTGTGTAGACTTTTCATTCCAGCTACTTGGAATAATAGGAAAAAAAAAGGCAGTTCTCCAGCCCAGGGATGTTCCGGGCAAGACTATAAAATACATCCATTAGGGGATAGAATCTTGCCAAACATGTCAAGAAAACTCAAAGTGAAACTTAGAACTGGAAAGAGACCTTAAACATCTTCTAGTCCTATCATTTCATTTTACAGATAAAGGAAACTAAGGCCTAAAGTATGATGTAACATGCCCAAGTTCATATGCCAACTTAGTTGAGCATAGAGCTTGGAGTAAGACCCCATATTGGATATAACAGCAGAAGAGATAAGTTCAGATTCTATTGCTGTTGCATACTGATGTGACTTGGGATAAGTCATTTCATTTCTCTGGCCTCTCCGCTTCCTCATCAGTATTAGAAACAACTGGTCTCTGAGGTTTTTCCCACTTTTAGGGCAGTGATCTTGCCAGTAGAAACAATTAGATAGCACTTTGGACTTTTGTGGAGGTGGAGGCATCTCCCCAGAAGATATGGATGATGGTAGTAGTGGTGGTAGTGGGGGTGTGTATGTGTGTGTGTGTGTGTGTGTGTGTGTGTGTGTTCATCTGAGCTGAAGTAATCAATTATAGCTATTAAATATCAACAATTTCCCATGAAGTTGATGTTTCTAATCCCCTGCCTGACCTCCCCATTCATCCGCTGATGGCAGAGGCCTCTCCCCATTGAGAGGAGGCCTTTTTCAATTCCCTTTGCTTTGTTCCCTTCCACTTCAACTCAGAATTAAAAACAAAACAAAACATCATAATAAGAAAGGACCCTTTAACCATGGATAGAGCTGCGCATGTGGGAGGAGTATGTCTGTTAAGGGAACAATAAAACACGCCCTCTTAGGAGCCTAGGTTTCATCAGCTTCTTCCCATGGAGATAAAGAAGTCCTTTCACCCCAGCAACCAGGAGGTGGATGTTGGATATGTGCTTACTAGATGGGCTATAGTTAAGAGCTGCCAGTCTGGGGCCTGCTCTGGTGACATTGTTACCTTAGATTAGACAGTGAGTCTCAAAAGGCATTAGAGCCTAGGTCTTGCTGGTTGCTGAGGCAACGAGCCCTTCAGAAGGTTGCAAGTTTGAGGGGATGGCTGCAGTAGCTATGAAACAGGGTCTGGGGCACCCTCTGTGGATCCTTTTTTATCCCCCAGCTTAAGGTTAACGATGTCCCTCCCCCTGCTATCGTCTCACAGCAGAGAGGTGACCTGGTAGAGGATTAAGGCTGGCTGAAGACCCTGTCTCGGATTCATTGCAGCTCTCCCATTTTGTGGGGAGGCAAGCTCTGGATAGATACTGCAAAAGGAAGGGTTGGACCCAAAATTAATCAGGAAGAGAAGGAAGGTTGGCTATTTGGCCTTTGGGAAATTGAAAAACTCCTTTAATGAGCTCAGACTACTCCCTGAAACAAAGGTCCATATTTTTTAGTCCCAATATCCTACTGGTGGTTTTCTTTGGTACCGGGTCATGGGATGCCATTGTCAATGCAGAACTGGAAACAAAGTGAGACCATAAAATTACTATCCCAACTCCCACTTGCAATGATAAGCCAGGTCCCCAGAATGTGATTACTGTGAAGCTACTCAGGTCCTCAAGGACCTGAGAGTTTTCTTTCTAAAGTTTTATATCTTTTATCTTTATATCTGTGTTTTCCATCAGGATTAGCAGTTGATATAAATTAAGCCATCCATACTCAATTAGGTTTAGAAAGGTATAGTTACTAAGGCACTATAATAAGAAAAATTAATACAAATCCTGAAAGACTATGTACTCCCACAAATACATAAAGTACAAGGGAAAGGAGGATCATGCTTGAAAAGCACATGTGGTAAAAGGGTAACTTACAGCTTATGGAAATTCATATGTGAAAGTACTCAAGGTATTCTCTCTAATATGGTGAAAATTTTTTCCCTAGTGGGTTCATTGTAGAACCTTGAATCCCAAAGTCAGCTGTTCTGGGAATGCCGCTATGATGCTGGTGGGAAAACAGAAAGTTCTGAGTAGTTTCAGTATCATAGAGAGGTAAAGAAATTCATACAAGTTCATTGCCAACAGACAGATGGAGTCAATGGAAGTTTCTAACTCTAGGCCATGGGTCCAAGGGATTCATCTCTTTCCCTGAAGTGACTGAGCAAAATTTGTCTTTCTTCTTACGGTATCTTTTAGGGAAATCACTCTCTGTCTCTTTGTGTGAGAAGCAACTACTGCTTCTTATGGGAATCATGGTCCCAAACCATTCAAAGGTGACCCCTGATATCATAACTGGGTACCCTGGCACTTCCCCCTCCCCCAACTCTTTTTTCTTCTTTTGTCCTATACAACACACTCTAGACCATAAGTATGAATTTGGAGACAAAGGGCCCAAATTAGAATTCTGACTTTGTCACTTCCTACCTGCGATGTCATGGGTAAGTCATTTTATTTTTCTAGGTTTCAGTTTTCTCATCTGGAAAATGAGGGGGTCAGACTAAATGACCTCCAATGTCTTTTCCAGAAAACTTATAAAAATAATGAAAGTGAGACTCAGGTGCCCCCAAAGGGTCCCATTAAAATAATTCTACCCAGCTATACAAGCTTCCTAAAATCTATTAACTGCTAGCTAGTTAACATTATATCCTGAGGCTGAAGAGGCCAGGCATGTTTCCTCCTAAGGCCCCAGAGTACCCTGTTTCCATCTAACCACCAAAAGAAATTCCCATCTTTCTTCCTGGCACACATTCCCTTAAACAGTCTCCAACACACACACACACACACACACACACACACACACACACACACACACTCCCCTTGATTGAGTCTTCCCTAGATATGCCCTGGAGGAAATGAATTTGTTGAGGTTTTTTTTGTTCATTTGTTCAGACGAGGTCCTTTGTTGTAAAATTTTGTTAGACCAAAACAACGGAGATAATTGATAAATCCATCCACAAGGCCCCATGATATCTTTGACCCCAAAAGGATTCTATCAGCTCCTGCATGCATCCTTATTGAATTTATTATGATAGGTGCATTTGCAAGGTGCCTGGGAGCTGACAATCTTAGATGAGCATATTTGAAAAAGGTTCTGTATTCTTTTGCCCTACTGAGAAAACAACATTGCTACCTTGTACCTGCAACTGCTCCTTAGAGCCGCCTTTCATCTTCACAAGCCTAGTTCTCTTAGAACTGCCATCAGTACTACCATTTCACTTCTCAAGGATCAGAACCACTGAGAAATAGAATGATTCTCAAAGCTAATGTTGGCAAGGCCTAGTATCCTGATTGTCAATGTGTACCACTACTGGTGTGTATATTACCAACAGACCTCATCAAAAATAGGGTGCTCCAAATGGAGTGTTGTTGTTCAGCTGTGCCTGACTTTCTGTGATCCAGAGATACTGGAGTGGTTTGTCATTTCCTTCTCCAGTTCATTTTACAGATGAGGAAACAGAAACCAACAGGGTTAAGTGACTTGTCCAGGGACACACAACTGGTCAGTGTCTGTGGCCAGATTTGAATTCATAAAGATGAATCTTCCTGACTCATGTGCCACCTAACAGCCCAGATTTCAAAAGTTTTAGTACAAATTCATGCTTTAATAGCTGAAACCTGAACTAAAACTTTTGGAATATCCTGTATTTAAAGCATGTGAGCCTGTGATTTGGTTCTTTGAGAAGAGGACTGGACTGATTCCAGATTGTAACTCTGGGCTCACTCTTAGCCAACAGTGAAGACTGCTTATTGGGGAGCGTTAGGGCCTCAAAACACACAGGAGTTTGCTGGGAAACGATTTTCAACCAAAAAAATGCATTACACATTGTTAAGTTTAATCGGCATTATTAAGATTTTCTCCATCACTTTCTTAAGTCTGGACAGTGGACAAAACAATAAATCAAGTTCTGATTTATAGCATTTGCTGATTTCCAAAGTGTAAATGCTGACCCTGAAAATTTAACAATGGGCTCCCAGAGCCAGTTGGAGAAGGTTCCAGAACACTTCTGCAAACATACCTTTTCCCACAGCTACCATCAAAAAAAATGTTTGCTGTGTCCTTGCCTCATGGGATATCATCATAACAGGAAATACCAATTAAGGTTCGCTATTACAGGAACAAACTAGTACATAATGTGAAAGGTGCAGAGGCATCCTTCAGATGGTTATAAACTTTTCCCAGTTTTCAACATGACAAATAATAATATTTTCTAGCAACGCACAGTCTTCTTATAAGCTCATAAGCCAGCTGAATGGAGGTTTTATAAGTGTCAGAGAAACAGAGCCTAACCTGTCTTACCCAATAGCAATGAAGAGAAACCTAATGAGTTCTGGATGTCAGCTGGTCTCCAATTTTCTCAGCTGATCAAAATCAAGAAACTCTTCCTTAACTAATTTCACAAATTCAGAACCTTTCTTTGTTTTAAAAACAACCAATAATATGATGATAGAGTAGGAAAAGCAATGGCTAAGTAGATCTGAGTTCAAATCTCGTCTCTAATGCTTTTTGGCTGTGTGACTCTGGAAAGTCACTACCTCACTGGCTTTGGTCTCCTATTCCATAAAACTGAGGGTTCAGCTAAGTGCCCCTTGAGGTTCCTTTCAGGTCTATTTCTATGATCCTTTGTATCCCCCTCTTCCCCAGTTTTAAGTGCGAATAGACAACCAGATTTAAAGCAAGGAAAACCTGGGCTCAAATTCCACCTTAGATGAATACTGTCCTTGTGACCCTGGGTAAGTCTCTTAATCTCTCAATTGTTCTAGGTAGCTCTCTAAGACTGTAAATTACATAGAAGGTGCTGATCTGCCTTGATAGAGGACATTTTCTCACCCAGGAGTTCTCTATACCAATGAAATCATCAGCCCAATTTCTC
Organism: Potorous gilbertii; assembly: GCA_028658325.1. Classification (NCBI taxonomy): domain Eukaryota; kingdom Metazoa; phylum Chordata; class Mammalia; order Diprotodontia; family Potoroidae; genus Potorous; species Potorous gilbertii. The sequence goes on from JAQQSK010003824.1 coordinate 21,126, forward strand.
TCTCTATCCATATTTATCCATAGCTCTAAATATCTAATTTTAAGTTTTTCTTATCCTTGGGTCTGACTGTAGCTTTTCCTATTATATTAGAACTATTATTAGAACCATTATTATATTAGAACCATTCTATACTGGTCTATTAGGGCAGTTTGGCATAGTGGATAGAGAACTGGGCCTGAAAAAGACTCATCTTCTTAAGTTCAAATCTCAGATATTTATGAGCTGGGTGACCCTGGGCAAGTCACTTAACTCTATTTGCCTCAGTTTCTTCATCTATAAAATGAGCTGGAGAAGGAAGTGGCAAACCACTCCAGTATCTTTGCCAAGAAAGTCCCAAATGGAATCATGAAGAACTGGTCACCACTGAAATGACTAAAAAACAGCAATATGTTTGTCTGTTAGCCCCCTCACTGAAACCATTGAGGCACTTTGGATAGTGACCTGCTTAGGGTTAGACTGGAAATGAACAGAGATAGAAAGAAGGATAGATATCTCCTTTTAAGAGTTTAATTAAGGAAGACTTTGTGTAGGAAAAGATGAATTTTGAAGGTCATGGATCTGTGAAGAAGGGCAAAAATAAATAAGGTGGTGGAGGTGAGAGCTAACAATTGGTGAAGTTGTCTATCAGGTAAAGTGAGTCTCCCTCTTTCTCTTTTGGTATACGTCTCCCTTCCACCTGTTATGTTTTCTGTTATTTTCTTGAAGAAAATCTTAATATCCTCACAGGATCCTGAGATGTTGTGATCCAGTCCCTGGAAGAGTCTGGAGGAATTGGGCATTGTTCTATTCTGTCCCCCTTCTTCCCTTCCCAAGCTCTTATCTGGAGGCTGAGATCCCTGGATATCCAGTCTGATATTATAAAGCCAATTTTTTTCAAGTATTTTTTGGATATCCTTTGCTTTTATATCACCTACTTTCCCATTGTGTATTTTTTCCCTCTTTCTTCCAGAAAGTCATTCTTTATAATGAAGAATTTTTAAAAGGGAAGGGAAGAGAGTTTTTAAGAAGTAACCAATATATTGAAAAAGTCTGATTTAATATTTATTGTTCCATATCCATAGTCCCCCACCTTTGCGAAGAAGCACTTTGTCAATCTTTTCTTTAGAGCCAACACCATCCATTGTAATTTTTTCAGGATTCAGTGATTTATTTTTGTTGTATTCTTTCCACTTTCATTGTTATAATCATTGTGTGTATTATTTTCCTGGTCCTACTTATTTATGGAGTAAACAATAATGCTCATCGATCTATTTTATGTCACTTTATGTTTTCCCAGGACCACAGAATCTCAGAGCTAGAAGGGAAGTCATTCCATCCAATCTTTACTTCAACAGGAATCTTCTCTCCAACATACATAACAAGTGGTCTTCCAACTTTTGCACAAAGACTTCCAGTGAGGGAAACCTACTACCTGAACTAGCCTTAGTTATTAGGAAATTTTCCCTAATTTGAAACCTAAATTTTCTCTTTTGTAATTTCCTCCTGCTATTCCCCACTCTGTCCTGTGGAGCTCAACGAAAATCTAATTCCCAGCCTCCCAAATACTTGAAGAACACCATTCCTTAAATCCTTTTCAGACGAAACATTATAAGTGTTTTCACTGGATCCTAGATGACATGAATTCAAGGACCTTCAGCAACTTGGTTCAATTCAGTACAATTCAATTATACTCAATTCAAATCAAAAAACAAAGACAAAACTGAAATAGTTGCTGTTTTGACGCAGGTTACATTCTATTGGCAGGAGTAGATGGGTGAGTGGGAAATATAATATACATACAAAAAAGTAAATAGGAGATGAATACAAAGTAATAAAATATGATTTTAGGAGGGGAAGAATAAACTGGAGGAATCCAGAATCCAGAAAAGCTTTGTGTAGTAGGAGTTAGCAGAGTTACACTCTGAAAGAGTCAAGGATTTCTACAAGATGGAGGCAAGGAGTAAGTGCATTCCAGACATGGAGGATTTGTCCAAAGGCACAGGATCAGGAGACAGAATGCTATGCCTCAGCAATAGTGTGACTGCAATGCAAAATGCATGAAGAGTAGTGGAAAATAAGACTGCCTAAGTAAGTGGGAACCAGGTTGCCATAAGCCTCAAATGCTAGACTGGGGAAGGTGGTATGTTATCTTAGTAGCAAGGGGAGCCACTCATGACTTCTGATCAGGAAGTGTCATAGTCAAATTTGCATCCTATCTCATAAGGCAAGGGCACAGCAAAATTATAAATTAATAATTTATAAATTATTATCTTAATATATAATATGTGTAACACATAATATTATATATTAAATATAATTTTAAATTCAGCAGCTGTGTGACTATTGGATCAGAGAAGGGAAATATTGGGAGCAGGAAGAACAATTGAAGTAGTTGCAGTAGTTCCAGTGCGATGTGATGAGGGTCTGTACCAAGGTAGAAGCTCTGTAAGGAGACAGAAGGAGATGGATATGAGAGATGTCATGGATGCGGGATCAACAGGATTTAGCCGTTGATTGGATATGGAATTTAAAGAGAGCAAAAGTTGTAAATAATTCCAAGACTACAAATCTGGATTAACAGAAGGCTGGTGGATGCCATTAATAGTAAATTAACAATAAAAATATAGCAATAATTAATATTAATAGTAAATAGCAAATGGGAAGGAGTCAAGGAGGGGTGCACTTATAATGAAATATAATGAGTTCCATTTGGGACAGGTTTAGTTTGTGATTGGGTATGTGACATATAGGTGGAGACATCCAGCAGGGATTTTATAACACTGATTGCTTTCCATTGAATATTCTCTAGCTGATCAATGTCTTTCATAAAATATGGTGCCAAAAATTGAACATGATACCCTAATAAAGACAGGAAACACAGTGGGACTATCACCGCACCTTTCTTGCAGACTGAGATCATACTCATTTTCTTGGATTTCATTATATGCAACTGATTCATACTCAGCTTTCAGTCCACCAATATCTTCAGATTTTCTTTTCACATGAACTGATATTCATTCATATCTCCCCTATGTGTACTCACAAACCTTATTTTTTGGACCTAAAAGTAAGACTTTATGTGTATCCTTGTTAAAGTGTTCCTTATTTCATTCAGGCCCATGTTCTACCCTGTTAAGATATTTGAATCTCCCCTATCAACCACTGTGCTCTCTAGACAATAAACTATTCAAATTCCATAAGCGTTCTACCCAAGCCTTCGTCCCTGGAGCACTCCCTCTAAATTGATATTGAACCATTAAAGACTCTTCTTTGTGTCCTACCATTCAACTAGGTCTGAATTCACTCAATTTTACTAATTCTTAGTGTACGTTCTCTCCATATTTCCCACAGGAATAGTCTGAGACTTTGTCAAACGTAATTCAAGATTTAGGCAAAATTTCCCTTTTCTGTCAAAAAAGGGAACTAAGACTATCCTGACATTGACCTGTTCTTCATGCTTCTTCATGTTGACATTTCAAGGTGTTCCCACCTTCCCCTTTAAAAACATCTTCCAGCATTTTACCAGCAATCAAGTCAAGTCTGTACTTTTTGGACTCTTCTCCTTTTGGACACTGTAGCAACATTTAACCTTTTCCAATCTTCCAGGACTTCTCTAATTCTTTCAGAGATGACTGACAATGACTCACCAACTAGATCTGCTAGTCTTTCAGTATCTAGGAATGTAGCTCATATGGACAAAGTGATTTGAACTCATGTAGGGCAGCAATGTGCTTGCTAACTCTCTTCTTCCTTATCTCAGGCATCAACTAATAGCCATTTGTTTCTTATCCTTCCTAGGTTAAAGATCATTTTCATTGTCTGAGAAAAGAGGAACAAAAACTAATAATAACTGAGCAGCCCTGCCTTTTTCCTGCCTAATGTCAGTTATCATCACCTCATCCACCTTGAGCTAGTCTCCCATTCCCTCTTTGGTTTCCTTTCTATTTTTGTAGAGAGCCCTTATTGTTTTTCTTAGCTTTCTTCATCATCCTCAGTTTCTTTATTTCCTCATTTTTCACATTTAATCTGAAGATTAAATATGGAGGGAATTGTTTAGACAGTGAGCTGAAAAGAAATGGGAAGTGTTAAAGCCAAATATTAGAGCTGGGACCAGAAATCCCCTCTACCACTTTCATGACTGGTGATCATCTAGCCTCTGTTTTATAGACCTCCAGTGATAGAGAAACTAGCTGCTTCCAAATAAGCTTATTCTACTTTTGAATAGTTTTAGTTATTCGTAAAACATTCATATTATCAAATCTAAGTTTGTTTCTCTTTAAATTTCTACTGTTGCTCATAAATTCTGTCCTCTGGGGCCAAGTAGAGCAAATTTGATTCCTCCTCCATATGGTAACTTTTAGGTACTTAAAGATATCTACCATGTTGTTTCTTTGTCTTCTTATCCTCAGGCTGAACATTCCCAATTTCTTTAACAAGAGTTCCTTAAAGCTAGTGCCTTCCCTCTGAGGTCACCTCCCAATTGAGGTGTATGGGGTGTTCAAGGTGGATGGGAATCTTTGTTGTGAGGGGTTATTGAGTTCTTTTCAGGGCTGCTCATCCACCATTGATGTCCAACTGGCACTCAACTCTCTCCTGTGGCTCTAAGAAGTTGTAGTATGTGCAGCCACCACATCCTGGTAAAACTCTCTTGGCAGATGGACTGAACCAGTCTGAGGGTAACCGAAAGGCCTCCAACCCTTTGGTTACTTAGGGGGTGTCTTCTTCAAACATGTGAAGACTTTCTCTGGCAAAATAGGCAGATGAGAACAATTTCTTTCAATGGCTGTGAAGGTGACTGAAATAGGTGGCTGTGGAGTTCTTAGACCTTGGTCAGACACTGAAGACACCAAGGTCGTCCACTGCAACCCAAGCCATCATCAGTCATCCTGACTTTCGTCTTGCCACTGGACTTTAATGACTCTGGAAATGAAAGTAAGGCCGACAATTTTGTGCAACTTTGCATCACTAAATCCATTTCACATGCAAGTCATATCGCTTCCCTCTTCAAAAGTGGACAAACAAAAACACCAGCCTCTCAACTACCTTGAGCATAGGGAAAATTTTATTTTTAATCTTTTATCCCTAGTACTAGCACAGTGCCTTGCACATAATACAAATACATAGATAGTTGATAAATGCTTGTTGAATTGAACCATAATAATTTGGAAATCCATCCTTATGGAGAGCCTAAATCTGCCTTTCTCTCACTTTCATTCACTAATATAAGTTTGATATGTTATCATGCTATTTATGTTCTCATATTTGAATACAAAGATTACATCACCTCTTCATGCTAAAATCCCCCATTCCTCCAACTAATAATAATTGAAAATAGTGTAATGGAATTGAATTCCACGGAGTATACATTGAGTTATCCTGACCATTGCCAGGGAAATATCTATTCACCTCTGAAGTACTTGTTGCTTTAGGATAATATAGCCAACCCTAATTGTCTTTTGGTCTTCCAACCTACTATGACTGAAAGGGGGGGATAATTTCATTGAAGCCGCATCTGATAGGATTGGCTGTTAAACCAGGATTGCCCTATTTTAATAGATCTTAAAAAGGGAATGATCCTGTCTCTTTATTCTCTCAACCTCCCTTGTGGCAAGAAACTCTCCTCCTCTAGATGACCCATGAGGGAATGGGGGAGGGGTGGCAAGTTTCCCCTGCTTCTCCCCAACTCCAGCATCTTGTGGCTAACTGCACAGGGGGACTAAATCAATTTTTTGCCTAGGAAATCCCGAGCCTGGATTTTGGCTGTCTCTTCTGTTTTGTTTTTTCCCTTAAGTATATATGACTAAGCAGTAATCCTAAAATGAGTATGTTAGCGTTGAAGGCAGTCTTGAGACTTTGTGAGATGGAAAAGTCAGATGTCCTCAGTGAGTGTCTGGTCTACTACCGGAAGACCCCTGTCTATGTTGACTATAATGTTCCTTGGTGGAGAAGACACCTATTGGCAGGAAGATAAACCAACAAAAGATAAGCCTGCGTGCATATCTGGAGGGAATTGTTTGCACAAGGCTAAGCTGAGAAGAAATGGGAAATGTCACTTCAGCAGTTCAACAAATCATATTACATTTGGAACCTCCTAGGAAAGTATAGCAATATTTATAAGTTACTGTTGCTTGTTTAAGTCTTTCTGATGATGTGTACGTGTGTGTCTTACGTGTTAACCACTTCCTTTTTGTACAGGAAACAAAGATGTCCTATATCTGATATATATTATACTTTGAGTACCATTTTCTTCCTCCATTTTGGGGGAGATTCTAGACATGATCTAAACCTAAGTTATGTGCTATCTTCTTTGGGACTATGGGCTGAGAGAATAAAAAGGCAAAGTGTTCAAGAAAAGAAGCCAGGTCTTTTTCTTCAGGGCTTAGGTTCCCTAGAACTAGACCTATGCTATATATACATGGATCCAAAGCTGAGAGGGAGAGGATAAAGTACCCCAGTCCTCCTGAGTCTAGTAACACTGGATTCTTTTAGCACCCTAGTCTCTCTAAGCTAGGTGTTCTCCAGTTTATTAAGAACTATCCTAAAATAAAGTTTCTAAACTTTGTTTAAGTCATTTCAGGTTTCAGTTCCCCTTGTGTGAGTGCTATCAGACCAGCTAGTTTGCCCATTGGAACATGTGATTAAATCAGAGTAACTGAACTGTCTGAAGAATGATATCATGGAATGAATATTGGACCTCAATTCAAGAGGCCTAGGATCGAAATCTACTTGTATTTACTTGCTGCATGACTTAATTTTTGGAGTCTCAGTTTACTCATCTCTCAACTAGAGATCTTAATATTTGTGCTATCTACTTGACAGTATTTTTCGGGAGGGAAGCGGTTCATTGTATAGAAATTCAAATTACTATTAGGCCTAGGCAAAACTAGGTGACGTTTGTCTAGTGGTTTTTCCACTTCCCAAATCATTTATGGACAATTACCATATGACATAATGATGACTATCCACATCAATAAATATATGCTAGATTAACTTTGTTGTAAGTTTTACTTGATTCCAACACAAGACTGTTTATATTTATGCTTATAGTTTACTGATTATGTCACATAACTCATTGCTCAAGCTTCATGGTCATCTGCTTACAAATTTTAAAAAATAGAAGGAATGTTGCAAGAGACAATTTTTTTCATACCATGAAATGAGTTATGGGATTTGGGGCATTAGGGGCAGGCTGGTGTGGGAAATATTTATAAGCCCCACATGGGCAATCACTTCCTTGTAAGGTTGGCCCTGGTGAAGGATTGGAACAGGAAAGAATAAGTTGTATACTTTCAGGAATTGCAAAAAACTCTAAGAGTTCTTGTCCAATGTAACAGATGTTAATTTAGAGTTGGGTCTGAGATGGGGCTTGGACACTGAACAACACATCCTTGTCTCCAAGATTTTTGTAGCACTAGAGAAGTTGCTCCCTTCCTCTTGGGTTTTCTGTGGCTGTTTCTGTGTGCCCTGGCTCTAGAACTTGGAATAAGGGGGTGAGACAGGCCAGGTGGGGGCAGTATTTGGGGTAGAATTCATAAAAGGAAGCCTGGGGCCATCAAGGAAAAAATGATGGTGATGGAATGGAGAAATAGTTATTAACAAGGAAGCTGCACAGGTTTTTGTATTTAACTGCATTTTGCTTAGTAGAAGAGGTTTTTATTGCTATTTATTGAGAGGGACATTTATAGCATGTTAGAGAGACCACAAACTGGGATTTGGGAGATTTGGGTCCTAGTTCTGGCTCATATTTATCTACTACTTTAAGATACTATGCTTCCTATTATATCCTATCATTTACTTGGGTCGTATTGCTATATGCCCTGCTACTGTGCACTCTCCAGACCCCACTCCTTCTATTCCACCTTTTGCCCTGGAAATAGTAATCAAATTAATTCTACCATTGCTTCTGGAAAGAGTATGTCAATTAACTCTCCTATGAATTGATTCAATGTCCCTCAACCCCAAGATTTATTTCTTAGCCATTATGTTGTGATATATTTAATTCCCTAGTAGAATTTAATCTCCTTGGGGTGGGTGACTGTCTTATTTTTGTATTTGTATTTCTAGTGTAAAGCATTATACCTGGCTCATAGTACGTGCTTATTAAGTACATTAGTTAAATAATTAACAGTTTCCTTTCCGTCAAAGGCACCATCTTTCTCCCAGTTTTCCATTTTCATAAAGGTGGTGTTATCCTCAATGTCTTTCTCTCTCTAACTTCACTTATGCAATTAGTTATCAGATCTTGGTATCTGTGCTCACACATTCAGGATCTCTCGCCTCTCACTTTGATTATCTCAACAATCTTTCAATTGTCCTCCTTGCTTCAAGTCTCTCCCCTCTTCAGTCCATGTACCACTCTTTCCATGGGCACAGATCTGACCATGCCACACCCTTAGTCAATAAACTCTAGGTGGCACAGTAGATAGAGTGCCAGACATGGAATCAAGTAAACTCTTCTTCCTGAGTTCAAATTCAGCCTCCAACACATACTAGCTGTGTGACCATGGGCAAATCACTTAAACCTGTTGGCCTCAGTTTCTTCATCTGTAAAATGAGCTGGAAAAGAAAATGACAAACTACTCCAGTATCTTCACCAAGAAAACCCCAAAAGTGGTCACAAAGAGTTGGATACAACTGAAAAAGACTAAACAACAATAAACTCCCTATTGCCTCTAGTATAGAATCAAATAGAATTCTTCGGTAATTTGAATGTTTGGCATTGAATAATTAGTTTCCTTTCTTAATTTTTTTAAAGCCATTCACAAATGATCCCTGATTTATCACTTGAACGTCATTGTACATCACTGCTCTTGTACTCTGTGATCTAAACAGTCTTCTTTCTTTTCCTCACATAAGACCCTCCACTTCCTGTCACCACACTTTTGCACTGGCCATCCTCCAATCCTAGAATGTACTTTTCATCATCTCTCCCTCATGTAACCCTTCTTCCTTCACAATGCAGTTTCACTGCTTCTTTCTACATGAAGTCCTTCTTGATTACCTCAACTGTTAGGGCCCTCCCTCTCAAGTTAACCTTGTATCAAACTTCTTGGTATTTATTCTTTTTATGTTTATTTTGCATAAGGACTTTCATATAATTTGTTATTTTCTCTGTTATAATCTAATCTTGAGAAGATGGTTTGTTTCATTCATTGCACTTATATTCCCAATGCTGGTGACTTAGTAGGCACTTAATTAATACTTTTCTATTGATTGACTCAAAATACAACTACAAACAACTTTGTAGTGTGCTGAATACAAAGTTCAAGAGATATGATTTCTGAGTAATGAATAATCTAAAACATTATGGCTAAAGAATAATTAATAAAAGGATGGCCATCTGGCCATCTCTTGTGAATCAAAGACAAATCTTAAGGGCCTCTTGATGCTTATGTTCCCTGGAAGTGTGGGTGTTCTCAGCAGGCAGCAGTTGACTCTAACTGATTGATAACTAACCAGAGAATGAATATTTTAATAAGAGGTGGACTTATTCTAATAAGGATTGGGGCCCAGTCTTAGACAAGGAGACTTGTCTCCACCCAGCTAAGTGCAAATCTAGACAAAGAGGGTCCACCTCCACTCAGACCTGTCTGACTAGAGCATTGTGGGCCAGAATTCACCCAGACTAAAATCTCTTTACCTGTTGATGAGATCTAAACTTTCCCAGTTGGGTAAATCTTCCCAAGAATACATCTCATCATCAGCACTGCCCTGTGAAGGCTGAATGAATAGTCTACAGGGGCTGATTTCTGAATGAGGAAATAGAAAGGGGAAAATCTTAGTCATAATTCAATAATTGGTTATTAATATAAGAGAGAAATAATCACTCCTATTAAGAGAAATGACCTAATAATTAGAAAAAAATTAATTGCTCATGGGCAGGATGAGTCAATATAATAAAAATGGTAATACTACCTAAATTTATTTACTTATTCAATTTCAAACCAATCAAATTACCAAAGGGTTTCTTTATAGAACCAGAAAAGCAATAACATAATTCCCTGGGGATGAGGAAAGGTCAAGAACTCAAGAGAAATAGTGAAAGGAAATGAGAGTGAAGGGTCCAGTGGTGCCAGATCTCAAATTATACACAAAGCTGTAATTACTGAAATAATTTGGTCCTGGTTAAAAACATAGAAAGACATATCAGTGGAACATATCTATACAACATACAAAAGCAAATGTATCTAGATCCTTCGTAGCAGATAAATACAAAGATGTCAATTACTGGCATAAAAATTCAATCTTTAACAAAAACTTCTGGAGAAACTGGACAGTAAAATAAAGGAATTAGATTTAGACCAATACCTCATTCTCTTATACAAAGATAAGCTCCAAATGGGTATATTCAAAGCCCTTTCTTTAAAATGACCCTTTCAGCTCAGGCATTTAAGTTTTACTATTTTCATTTTACAGATGAGAAAGGAAAACAAAGCAAAACTAAAGCTCAGAGAATTCAGTGATTGATCTCTGGATCCACTCTGAGAAAATGCCAGAGCCTGGATTTGAACCCAAGGCTCCTGCCTCTGAGTCTAATATTCTTTTCACTATGCTACCATCATAAAAGGGTAACTAGGAGGGATAGTGAATAGAGCTCTGGGGCCAGAAGTAAGGAAGACATGAGTTCAAATCTGGCCTTACATGCTTACTAGCTGGGTGACCCTGGACAAGTCATTTAACCCTCTTTGCCTCAGTTTCCTCATCTGTAAAATGAACTGGAGAAGAACATGGCAAATCACTGCAGTATTCTTGCTAATAAAACTCCAAGTGGGATCATAAAGAGTTGGACATGATTGAAACAAGTGAATAGCAACCATCATAAGTCCTCAGGAGAAAGAAAAGTTAAAATGTACTATATGGTTTAAGGAAGGAAAATTGTTAACAATCCAAAGACAGAGCTGTAGGAATGCCGAAACTCTCAATACATGATGAAAATACTTTTTTTTTCTTTAGCAAGGGACTTTCCACACTAAACACATACACTTGAACTGTACTTAGTCAGAAAGCAGGGTTTGAAGAGGAAAAGGAGAAAGGAAGGGAGATGCTATTTAGTCAGCCTGTTTCAGCTGGGGCTCACTCACCCTTGAAAGAAGCCTTTGATCACAGCCCAGTTCTCTTCCCCAAGATGGTGGGAGTTAGTTACAGTGAATTCTGGGCTTTGAGGACAGTGGTGGTTAGCTATGGTCCTGAGGGCAGGAAAAACACACGGAATTCTCAGGAAAAGTCAATCAAGTGGCCCTTGACTAATCTTTGACTAGTCTGAAGAGAGAAGAAAATATAAGAGGTAACAAAATCAAATAAGGCAGAGTTGGAAATAAAAAGGAAAAAACCCAAAACCTAAAACCAAAGTTATTCAAAACATGAAAGGGATTTCGATTTGAAATTCTGCCTCTCACTCACTCATTTCCTTCATTTTGCAGATAAGGAAACCAAGAGTAAGAGATGTTAAGTGACCTATTGAAGGTCACTTCTAAGTTTCAGTGCTGGAATCTGAACTAAATCCTCCAGTTCCTGATCAAGTGTTGTAGATTCCCTCTCACTGGATATCTTTAAGTAACAAGTGACAACTTGTCAGGGATCTTGTATAGGGTTATTAAGGTATGTGTTGCCTTTGAGCAACTTTCCAGTTACCTTCTAGCTCTTAGATTGCTTGGAGACAATCAGGGTTAAGTGACTTGTGTAGGGTCACACAACTTCTAAGTGTCAGAGGCAGGATTTGAACTCAGGTCCTCCTGACTTTAGAGCCAGTGCTCTGCCCACTGCGCCACCTAGCTGCCCCTAAATTTTCTGTGAAAGAAATTATAAGCCATTTATAAATCATGTAGCCCTTATTCTGGCAATCTTCTTCATTTTTTTTACCACCAGAAATCTGAACTCTTCCTTTCTGATGCTGGGTTCTTATGGATGCACTTTTACCTGATTTTGCATCTACTTTACTTCCTAGACATTTTCAAATTATGCTACTGTGCAAATACTGGACTGCATCCCTTACTAGCTTCCATTTCTGTATCATCTCCCATTAGAATATAAGCTCCTTGCAGGTAGAGACTTACTTGCTTGCATGTATTTACAGTGAGTTCTGAGCTTTGAGGACAATAGTGGTTTGCTATGGTCCTGAGGGTAGGAAAAACACATGGAATTCTCAGGAAACTCAATCAAGTGTCCCTTAACTAATCCTTTACTGTGAAGAGAGAAGAAAATATAAGAGGGAACCAAATCAAATAAGGCAGAGTTGGAAATTATAAAAATTTATACAAAATTATATAATTATATATTTTTATATATAATTATATAAAAATTATATAAAAAACCCCAAATTCAAAAACAAGGTTATTCAAAAGGGATTTGGATTTAAAATTCTGCCTCTCTCACTCACTCATTTCCTTCATTTTTCAGATAAGGAAACTAAGGGTACAGTGTGTGACACATAGTCTTAATAAATGCTTTATTATGCATTATCATAATTAATAGCATATACATGTGTGTACATGTATCCGTGTCTATGGATATGGTTATATATGTGTAGATGCATGCACACATACATAGATAAATGTAGATGAGCATAGTAGAGGGAGTGTTGGACTTGAGGTCAGTTCAGATCCAAACCCCAGACCTTTGGTAGTTGTGTGACCATGGGTAAGTCACCTAACCTCTTGCTCTCAATTTCATTATCTATACAATGGGTATAATAGTAGCACCTCCCCTCAGGGGTATTTTGAGGATCTAACAAAATAATACATAAAAAGTGCTTTTCAAACTTTAAATGCTAAGTGAATACTATTATTAGTAGTAGTAGTATTGGTAGCAGCAGGAGTAGCAACAGTAGTAGTAGAAGAAATAGTTTGGGTGGTGGTAGTAGTATAGACATACTCCAAGCAGTTTTGACTGGGGCAAGTAAACTTAATGAAACAACTCAGTGAAGGGAGAAAACATGAAATTCATCAATTTCTTCTTCTTTTGCCCTTGAAGAGACTTCTGGTCAGAAGACAAGAATGCAAAAAAAAAAAGGGGAGAACAAGGGGAGAGTAGTGTACTGGTTAGCCCTGCTGGTTGAGCATACCCAGGTTGAAGTGCTGGATGCTGTGGCTACTGTAGCAGCTGCCATATCATCTACCTTCAGTGACCAACCTGCATGGAAGCTGAGACCTAAATATTGGAGTATATGGACCAGCAGCTTTGGAGAACTGAGCAATTGCTGAGAAAGAAACTCCCTTCCCGCAATGATTCCTTGGACCCAGTTGACATAGGCTCCTGCTCCCTGAAAAGGCACCCCAGACATGAAAGTCCTCCCTGTGATCATTTCACCAACTGGGGAAAGTGGGACAGGCAGCAGGATGGTCTCTGATTCAGGAAAAAGTTGGAACATGATTTTTTAATTAAATTTTTGTCCTAAAATAAGATGTATATAACCACAGGATGGAGTCTCCATCTGATAATAACAGAGTATCTTGACACCAAAAGTGGAGATGCAGTGGCTTGAGAGCAGTAATGAGTGATTTTACTACTTAAGTGATGTTAGAATGTATTTTACATTGTGCCTGAGATTTCAGAACCTTGGCCAGTGGGGGGTTCCTCTTGCCCAGCCCTTTCAAGTTTGGGGTTTGGTTGGGTTTGAACCTTGAACAGATTGTTGTCTCTTGTGTAGCTGCTCAAAAGTCACCTGGGAAAACCCACCAAGTGTATAATCTGCCTGCACTAGCATCACACGTCCACATGAATGATGATTATGACTTAACCTCTAAGTGTGCCTGTGTACTTTGGCATGATGGCAGTTTCTAGTAGGCTGTAAGCAACAAAAATAAGAGAAGCGTTCATTACTTGTTTCCTCTCTTTCGGTGTTTCAATAATGAATTAACTATTGTGTCCACAACAGAGAACTATGTAACATGGGCTTCAGTTTGCCTTTTCCTCCTTATCCTCCCCCATTTCCACTCTTCTCCTTTATACACGCTAACTACCCAGATTGCTGTAAAAGAGAAACAGCATAGTGCCTTGCTGGAGTCAGAAAGACTTTAAGTCCCACTTCTGACACATATTGAACGATTGACCCTGGCCAAGGCACTTAACTTCTTGACTCCCTGGAGTAACTCTCTTAGACCACAAATTACAGAGTAGTTGCTAAACTGCTTTGGTGGAGGACGTTGGATTGTTAACTCCTTGAGGGCAGAGATTGTCATATTCCTCTTTTTGCACCTCCAGTGTTTAGCACAGTGCCTAGCACATAGTAGGTACTTAAATATTTATTAATTGATTGAATGAATTTTCACATTGGCAGAGAACCTGGGTTCAAATTCTTCTTCTCTTACTACTTATATTACTTTAGACAAGTCATTTCACATATATTGCCTCAGTTTCCTCATCTCTAAAATGAGAGGGTTGTACTAAATGTTCTGATGATCTCTTTTCCCACAGAAAGGTATCTGTTCCCTCAAAAGCCTAAGATCTTCCCTCTAGCCCAACTGAATTTGTCTTAAGTCTGATGTCACTTTTTGTATGACTTTTGTTTCATTCATTATAAAGTTAGCAGAGCCCAGGAAAGGCCATATGATTGTGACTAGTAGGTGAGTAAGAAAACAACCAGTTCACATGTGATGAGCAGAGAAAATGCTTTTTAGACAAGTAAGTATCAAATCATAGGAAAAGAAGGAAAAAGAGAAGCCTGAATCAGGAAGAGCAGAGATGGTCCCTTGGACATTTGTCTTGGGCTATGTGTGAGAAAATAGAGACAATAGTTGAAGGAAAAAATTTATGGGTGGGGGATGTTCAGGCTGTAATTTTTACATGCAACAATGGTAAAAAAAAAAGAAAAGCTTATGAAAATTAACATTGGCCTAAAGAAGATTTAAGTGGCATTTGCCATTTGGGTAGGGTTTGAATCTGTCTGGCTTCTAAGGTCCCTTCCAACTCTGTAAGGCGTAGGTCTGAAGAAAACCAGGTGACAGATTTAAAAAGTAACATTCATTCTCTTGGTGGTTAAGTGGTTAGAGTAGTGGGGGGTTAGAATTTGGAAGAAGCAAATTCAAATCCTGCCTTGGACACATGCTGTCTGTGTGACTCTAGCAAGTTACTTAACATCTCTTACTGTGTTTCTTCATCAGCAAGTTGAGGAGATTAGTCTCTAAGGGCGCTTCCAACTTTAAATCTATCCTTCTTTGCTTTTTCTTCCCCTTGACTGAATTCCTTGCTCTGTATCTGGGATGGGCAGACTCTGAAAGTATATGCAAAAGACAGATAATCTGACATTGTGTTTTGTCTTGGAGAAGTTACAAAACATCATTTGTTGTTCATTTCAATTAAATTACATCCTTAAATGGGCATTCTCCCATGTCCACTCACTAAGCATAACTCTAAACCTGTTGAAATGTATGTTCCTGCCTCATTCCTCTCCAGAGATGGCTGCAAAGGAGGCATGCAATCCTGGGTCTGCCAAAGAAGGTTACACACAGCATGCCTCTTCACGAGCTGCACAGTCACCCCTGAAGTCTGTCCAGACAAGCTATCTTGTAAATACCATGTATTCCAGAAATGTATACATTTGACGGAGCACACACCTGCAAATCAGGATTATAACCTGTTTATAAACCTTGGATTGACTCATCCAAAAATGTTTGCTCTCTGCCATTTATAAAGGAAGCGGTTGGATTAGGAGCACCTTCCTTTTCTAGTATTCTATGACTGTTCACTCTATGTTCACAAGTGGCTCAGTTGTGCCCTGGAGTTCTGGTCTACTGCCAGGCTGTCCTCTGTCTTCCATAGTTGTTTTGAGATGCATCCAGCTGGGGTTTACCTACACAAGCAAGGTGCACGTGACTCTTTGGAAGACAGTCTCCAGTTGGATCTGGGATTCATTACCCAGCATTCTACACTGGAGTAAGTGGTTAATCCCAGTGAGGTTGATGCTGGAGAGGGACCAATCTGCCCTGGGGTGTCTATGGAACGGATCTTGGCTCCAGTGGCTATTCCACCTCATGTGTTGTGCAAATGTTCACTGACTCAAGAGTAATGGATTTCATACTGGAAACCCCACAGCAGATGGGAACCTTCTTGTGCAGACATTCTGGAAGAAAAAAAATGACCCAAGCACTTAATTGTGTAAAGTTTTCTTCTTTTCTTTTTCTTTCTTTCTCTTTCTTTCTTTCTCTTTCTTTCTTTCTTTCTTCTTTTCTTCCTTCCTTCTTTCTCTCTCTCTTCTTCTTTCTCTTTTTCTCTTCACTTTTTCTCTTTTCCCCTCTCTTCTGTCTTTCTTTTCTTCTTCCTTTCTTTTTTCTCTTTCTTCTTTTTCTTCTTTCCTTTCTTACTCTTTTTTCTTTCTCTATTCATTCTTTTTGTCTTTCTTTTCTCTCTTTTCTTTCTTATTCTTCCTTTTTCTTTTCCTTCTTTCTCCTTTCTTCTTTTCTATCTTCCTTCTTTTCTTTCTTTCTCCTCTCTTCACTTTTTCTCTCTTCCTTTGTTCTCTTCCTTTTCCCTCTCTTCTGTCTTTCTTTTCTTTCTTCTTCCATCCTTTTCTTCTTTCTTACTCTTTCTCTTTCTTTTCCTTCTTTTTCTCTTTCTAGTTTTCTTCTCTCTTTCTGTATCTGTCTCTCTCTCTCTCCCGGCTTAAACTCTATTCTAAATGTGTTTTCACCTTCAGACCCCTCTGCTTGTCACCCCATCTCTGCCTTCCTCCTAGTCTCACCACAGAGCTATTGATGGACCCAGAAACAAGTGTGTTTCCCTCTGGGTGGCAGTCACCCCACCCTGCAGCTTCTCAGGATTGCTGAACTTCCTCCATTCTCATGGCAGGTGTTCTTACTTGCTCTGCTCCATTGCAGCTGCTGTGACATCAGGGAAATTAGAGAAGAATGTAATTATCTTTTAAAGGAAGGAATATTCACTCCCTTTCTTAATACAAAAAAAAGCCTCCTGGAAGCCCTTCAAAGGATTTTCTTCATGGTATCTCAGCAAATGGCTCTTGCAAAACTTACGAAAATAATCTTTGGTCTTCCTAAAGGAAGTCAGGAATGGATCTAGAGTGAAATCTTGTAACAGGCTTATTAAGAGAGAGGCGGCATCATTTCCCTTTCCTATCTCTTTGCTTTGACTATATTCCCTGGGAGTTAGCTCAGGATGTGGGGGAGGAGGGTCCTGTGTGTGTGTCAAGTGTGTGAAGAGGAGTCTGGTCAAGGTTAACAAAGTTTGTTCTGACACTGGAACCTCCCTGAAGAGGTGTGAGCTCCTTTTCTTTTGTCCCCACAGTAGGTAGGAAATAAATGCTTATTGGATGAAATTGAAATGGTCATGAGGAGAGTTTTTCTAACTTCCATCAGACGCAAAACTGAGTACATTGAATGAAAGAACAATATGTGCTGATTTCCCGTCTACAGGGATGGGAAATTTTATTTTAACTAAACTATATTTTTATTTTTATTATTTTAACTAAACAATAATATAAATGAAAAAAACTTTTTTTTAGTTCTCCTGTGTACTTGCCATCAAACTACACAATTATATAATAAGATTATTTTAAGCACACAGGACTCCACAACTTCAGGATGAATTTTTTAAAAACATGTAACCCGGTCTAACCAACTGTGAGAGGAAACTCCAATAACTTATCCAGACTCAGAGCTCTCTAAAACAACTTGCCTGCCCAATCTGCCTTACCCACTCCTCATTTTATGAGGTTCATGAAAAATACATGAACTTCCCCTTCATTGAACATATGTAGAAACTGTACCCAGGAAGAACCTAGTCAAGGTGGTTAATGTTAAAGGATAAACTTTTATTTGGTCACTGATGATACCTTTTTAATAGGGTGTGCACTGTCCATTTCTTGGGTAATCTTTGGCTCATTGATGCCACACTAAGGGTGACTGATTGACTCATAACCAGTTTCAGAATAGTGGGGTTAGAACTTTAAAGATGTGTGTGTGTGTGTGTGTGTGTGTGTGTGTGTGTGTGTGTGTGTTTGTCCTTCGTTGCCAAAGACCATGACATCAGAGAAATAATGACATGACTTGCACTTGACTTTGTTTTGAGTGAGGGAGGGCTGTGCAGGTCATCAGCCTCACTTCTCCTCCAGAGTCATCTGAATCCAGTGACCAGATATTCATTAGGATGATTGCAGATGACCCAGGATGAGGCAATTGGGGTTAAGTGACTTGCCCAAAGTCATACAGCTAGTAAGTGTCAAGTGTCAGTGAGATTTGAACTCCTGCATTGGTGTTCTATCTACTGCACCACCTGGCTGCCCCTAGGGCTTTAAAACAGAAAGGCAGAAGACCTGAACTGTGAACTGATAGGCAGGAGGCTGCCTTTGGCTGCCTAGAAGGGAAGTCTATACATCCAGGTTATAGAAAGGGCAGAAACCATGGTGGCTGCAGAGATGAGAGCAGAGCAGTGGTGAAGTAGGATCTCCTGGGGAAATCCATGAGCTGATGTAAGCAGTGATGAAGCTGCAGAAAAAGGGTGGAGGAGTTCTTAAGCAAGCAGAATTCCAGGACCAGGCCTATTGGACAAAATGAGGAATTCTTAGAGCATACCCATTGCTTGACTCTTGCAAGAAGTCCAGGGACCAAGGAGCAAGAAGCAACAAAGTCAACCTTCTAGAGCAGACGTGGCAAACATGTGGTTGTCATGTGGCTCACAGTTCACCCAGTGTGAGAAAACTAGTTTAAGCTGTAATTAATTGTAATTAGTGCATATTTAACAAAATGAATAAAATACAATAAAAATAGATAATGTGTTTTAATAACAAGGTACCTATGCAGTTCACATGGATCCTTACATACATTTTAGTGGCCCCATGTATATTTGAGTTTGACACCACTGAACTAGAGGAATAAACCTGGATTTTTGTCTTTCTCAAGCATCTAGTACTAAATCCCAAGGCTATTTTCCTGCCTAATATTCCAGATGTGAAGTCCCTTGATCCCTTCTGCAACTGCCATCTTGGCTGAAGAATTCCTCACTGTTCCACTGCTGCCATCTCTTGGGGTCATGTTGTTCTCTGGAGGGGGAGTCAGAGGGATGTAGGTTCCTCTCTAGGGACCAAAATCCACATATCTGGGCAGGCTAACCACATTTCTCCCTCTGCCAGCTCTCTTTCTTTGCAGGTCTAACCTAGGTGTTTGAAACTGGACAACAACCAATCAATAATCTTTACTGTGTTGTCAGTGGGCCAAGGGGGAAGAACCTTGAAGACTTAGCTTCTTCTCTGAAGGTGCTTACAATTTTGATGTCATAAGGCACTGAGTGGTAGTAAAACTATGTGAGAAAAGAGGTCCAAGGAAGGAGAGATCAACATGGGCTGGAATAGTCAGGTAAGGATTCACAGAAGCTAGGTCTTGAAGGAAGGGTAGAATTTAGATAGAGTTGGAAACAGGAGTGCATTCACTTTAAGACCCTTACACAATGGTTAGAATTTCATGGTGTATTATACTCCTTCTTATTGTATCTGGGGCCAGATTTGAATTCAAATCTTTCTGACTCCAGCCAAGCTTGGTGTTTTATTCACAGTGCCTTAAAGCTGTTTTTCCAGCTTTCTTTGTTAATGGGAAAGATTTGAACTCTATCTCTTCTTCCTACTTTCTAGGCAACTTTGGTCAACTCTCATAGCTCAACCAACTAACCAGCAAGTACTTTTTAAGTGCCTGCCTACTCTGTGCCAGGCACTCTGCTTGGAGATGAAGATACAAGTACAAAGAATGAAATAATCCTTACTCAAGATGAGTTTATTTTCCAATAGGTGGCCCTCAGTTTTCCCATCTGAAAAATGAAGGGTTGGACTGGATCAGGGGTGTGAAACCTATGGCCTTGAAGATGTGTTTGTGTTCAGTGAAGTTTGATTCAGTCAAAGGGCCACACTTGAGGACCCAGAGGCCACATATGGCATCGAGGCCACAGGTTCCCCACCCTTGGATTAGAGGGTATCTAAGGTCTTTCCTAGCTTTAAATCTACAATCCTATCATCATCCCTCATCCACAGTTACCACAATACCTTCAACAATTACCCTGCATGATCCAAAATCTGTGATTCAAACTAAATCCTTTCACACAAAAACAAGTCATTTTTTAATTGCTCTTTAATTACTTGGGGCCCTCAGGTATGCCATACCTTCTTGATAACAATAATATTGATAATAAAATAGTGAAAGTAGCCATGATTTCCCTGATGTGAGATACAACCAGGAACTACAGGAGTTAGCTGGTACCTGTTCCTGAGAGCTGATGGTTCCATTTTCAGTGTGAGCATTTATACCTTGGAAATTGACAAACACTACATAACAGTAAGAGCAGCTAAGTGATGCAGTGGACCTGTAGTCAGGAAGAATCATCTGTGTGAGTTCAAATCTGGCCTCAGACTCTTTTACTAGCTGTGTGACCCTGGCCAAGTCACTTAACCCTCTTTGCCTCCTCTGTAAAATCAGTCGAAGAAGGAAATGGTAAACCACTCCAATGTCATTGCTAAGGAAAATCCAAATGGGATCATGGAGAGTCAGATATGACTGAAAATGACTGAACATGTGAGGATTTAATTTATTGTTAAGATGATTGTCTAGACATAAAAAAGATGGCGAAAATATTAATAATGCAGTTTAAACTTAAGTGTATCAGGAATACTTTTTTCCCCCTGAAGAGCCAGTTGTTAAATATTTAGAAGCACATCCCAGACACACTTCTCTACCACTAAAGATCCCAACCTTTCTATTTTGTTGACATTCTTTGTTAAATCCTAGGTCCAAAAAAAATTAACTCCTGTTGGCCAGCCTTATCCGTGGTCCTCTCAGAACTTCCCTGGGCTCCTTCTTGGATATAGCTGAAGAGGCCCTCACCAAAGCCCAGTCAGAGCTAGTGTTCTAGGTGTGTGTATTAAGTGCTATTTTCATAAGATTTTACTTTCAACTAGAGAGATCACAGAGGATTTCTCCCTTTACTGATGTAGATCAGCTCCTGTTGTTAGATGATTGCCTTGGGCTTCAAGAGGTTAAGCGACTTGCCTAGGGTCATACAATCAGTATATTTCAGAGACAGGACTTGAACTCAGATTTTCCTGACTAGGAGGGCAGCTCTCTATCCACTACTCCATGGTGCTTTTTGCTATTTTTTTAAATTGAGCAACTCAGTGGATAGAGTGCTAGACCTGGAATCAGGAAGAACTGATTTCCAATCCAATCTCAGACATCAGCTATGTGATGCATGGCAAATCATTAACTTCTGCTTCAATTTCCTTATCTGTAAAATAATGACATCTACCTCCCAAAGTTGTTGTGAGGGTTAAATGAAATAATATTTGAAAAGCACTTTCC
Source organism: Potorous gilbertii (assembly GCA_028658325.1). Lineage (NCBI taxonomy): Eukaryota > Metazoa > Chordata > Mammalia > Diprotodontia > Potoroidae > Potorous > Potorous gilbertii. Next base: position 42,392 of record JAQQSK010003824.1, read on the forward strand.
ACATCTTAAAATATAATGCAAAAGCTAGCTATTATTAATGTAATAATATATATATCATTTTAATAGAATTGTACATATATTTTGCTTAGAAACATAATTTATTAATGAATACTATTAGTAGGCTCACTGCTAAAGTATTATATCAATGAATAACATAATTATATATTGAATTAATAATCCATAGGCTTGGTACTTTGACTTTCACTAGATTTATATCTGTATTACTGGTTTGACATTTTCCAAAATAGTTCCATGTTCTTGGCTGTTATAATTAAATTTCTTTTTCTTTTTTTTTTTGTTTTAAAGAAAAATATATTTTATTCTCAAGCAAAACTGTGTCTTTTATGGGATTCAGTTTTTCAGGCTGTCTTTGCCTAAGGTCTGAAGATTCCAACACCCCTAATAAGGTTGTCTTTGGAGTAGACTCAGAAACAGCTGATGAAAGTGGAGGATTTCCCCTTTTCTAGTAGCCTGGGCTAAGTGTATGGGGTCAGATGCCTAACTTGGTTCCATAGCTATCTATAGACTACTATGCTGGAGATATTCACCACCCCAATCAAACATAGTCTTTTAGTTTGAAAGAGAGACTTTATCCTAAAACAAGGATCTGTGATCTATTCATGAATCTCTTAGAGGGAGTTTGAAGCCCAAGTAAAAGCAGCCCTGACTATGATTGAGTCATTTGGAATTATAGACAATAAAAGACAAACTTTCATCACAAACCACATGAAGCTGGATAGGAACTGGCACATTTTCAGCTTTAATTGGGACTCCAGATGGGCAGGATTTGTAAAGGATATAAACTCCAAAAGAATATTTATTTTCTTAAAAGGATCTCTTTTTACTAATGGCGAGATACAGAATGGGGCCATCTTGCTTAGTCACAAATAATCTTCCTGGCTACAAGGATGAGACGATACTTCTAGAACAGACAAAGCAAAATGGGTGATGTGACTGGCAGCTTATCAGGAAGGAATGTGGGTGATTGACTCCAGATCACCAAGTCCAACTCAATCCAAGGTAAGCAGGCTTGGCTTCATGTTAAGGACATTAGTCTTCATATCATAGAATTACAAGAAGATACTTTTTAGTTTGTCTTGCCTGGCTGTTGCTCCTGCACTTAATTTTAGGCAGTTCTTAGTTATACATTATAATGGAGGAGAACATATAGAAACATCTGCACACACAATGCAGATATACACATACACATGCACTTATATACACATTGTCCCAGAATTTAGTGCATAATGGAGAATACATAAATATATTTGTATGCACAACACACACAAATAACAAACTTATATACATGTTATCCCAGAAATCTTAGTGTAAAATGAGGGAGCATGCATAAATATATTTGTATGTACAACATACACATATATGCACATTTATATACATGCTGTGCCAGAAATCTTTCTGCATAATGGAGAATGCATAAATATATTTGCATTTACAACACAGATCTACACACAAACACATACATGCAAATATGCATATACAGTATCCCAAAAAGCCTTAGTGAAGTTTTAAGCTTTAATAATTTCAGAAGGATAAGTGCCATAAACTTAGCAAAACTACCTATTTAAAACTTTAAAATATTTGAAACTACCTATTTAAATTTATTTACATTTTGTTTAGTGACTTTCAAATAATAATGTTTTAAGAAGACATACTAAGAATGTGACAGTTTCTGGATGATACTTTCAAATGTGTGGATCACTATGGGATACCCTCTTCTCTGGCTACCTTAGTCACATGATCTATTTTGTGGGGTCACATCAAAATGTTCATGGATACATCAAAACCTCATTCTTTGATTGATCTAAGTCCTTTCAATCACTGAGCAGCAGATGAAAGTTTTTGCAAAGCTAAAAAATCAACCAGAGTGATATATGAAAGCGATTATGTTGAATTTTAATAAGAAACATAAAAGTCCTTAACAATTTACATAATTAGCCTTTTCAAATACTGGGTTTTTTTTTGTAAATTTGTAGCAATTAAATTTTTGAACTTATTAAAGTTTAAAGCTGCATTAAGATTTTTGGGACACTCTATAAAGGAGAGACAGAAAATAAATGCATTTAAAAAAATTCAGCTGTAGATTTGCCTTGTTAATCATGTTATAGTTTGGTTAATGTCAAAATTAGCTTTGTATTCCATGAACAAATACTGACTGATAGAGAACAGTAGAACTAGCTGGGGGATGAGGGGTAAAGACTGTGTGTGCTCACATCCAGGTGGCACAGTAGATAGAGTACTGGCCCTGGAGTCCGGAGGATCTGAGTTTAAATGTGACCTCAGGTCCTTACTAGCTGTGTGACCCTGGGCAAGTTACTTAACCCTAATTGCTTAAAAAAAACCCAAAAAACTATCTGAGGATTCAAAATTAGCAACCAGTGATCCTATATGGAAAAGTAGAAAGCCTTTACCAGATGTTTCTACATTGGGAGGACTACTTGTCACCCCCAAACAACAATAAAACAAATGAAGAATTCAGACTGTTTATTAAACAGAATCTCAAGTGAGTGATGTTGGAATCAAGAAATGCATGAAAGACCCAATTTAGATGTGCTGGTAAGGGCATATTGGTGCCCCCTTCCCCTCTCTGTACCTTGCCTCATGCTTGTCATCATCCCTTCCAGGAAAGAGAGGGATGAGTTGGAATCAAGAGCTGAGGACCGAAAAAGGAATATATTTCAAAGTGAAGCTGCCACTTCAGATGTCAGAATCTGCTAGGCAACAGCAGTAAATACACAGACCTTTCCTACCTGTCACTGGGATTGAATCATTCCAAACCATTCTCCTAAGCACGTGGACACTTTCTTACTGGCCAGTGTTGAACTCAAGTATTGGAGGGAGTTGGGTTGTAGGGTAACAGAGAGATTAACTCCAATGCCAATAGAATTCCTGTCATTACTATGAGCAGCAACGTCCCTGCAATCTTCCCACTCTACTCTAATCCAAAGCAATGGTTGCCAGTTACTGTCATGTCCTTTGATACCTCAGATACAAAGAAAGCACAAGACACAAGACATGGCTTTGCTCACCTAGATGGATCTTGAGCACATACTTGGTCTCTACGCTCTCTCCAAATACCCCTCCTCCATTAGTTCCTGCTTCCTCTTTCATCCAACAGGGTTAGCTATCATTCTTGATTTTGCTATGCCACACTCTTTTGCATAGCTGCCCTGGGGAAACAACACAGTTTCTGAGGGGGCCCTGAATTTCAGACTGCTCAGATGATAGGTTAAATGAAATTTATTTCCCTAGGGTAACACATCTCGTGCACCTTATTGACAAAGTAATGGATGGTTGGAGGAATTAGTGAGGTAGAGATTAGGGATAGGACCAAGGACCATGGAGACACGGTCTCCAATAGGGCTAAGGACAAGATAAAAAAACGGGATCCAGAGAAGAAGAAGCAATGAAATCTAGCCATTGGATAGGGCAGGTAGGGGGGACTGAGCTCCTGAGTTCAAATCTGGTTTCAAACACTTACTAGATGTGCAATTCTGGGCAAATCACTTAGCCTTATTTGCCTCAGCTCTCTCATCTTTAAAACGAGCTGGAGAAGGAAATGGCAAATCACTCTAGCATCTTTGCCAAAAAAAACCCAAACCCAAATGGGGTCACAAAGAGTAGACTGACTGAAAACAACTCAACAACAACAAAGTTATTAGATCACAGATCTGGACCAAAAGAAAATTTATGAGTTATCTAGTCCATTGAGGCCCAGTGAGGTGAATGACTTGTCCATGGGAGTTAGTAAGCAGTTGAACTAGGATTTGAACTCAGGCCCATGACTTAGAATTTATCACTCTGCCATACCCCACCCTTATCAGCAGCTGTGATCCATTCCACTGCAAGGAAAACCAGGGGTGGCAATAGAAATACAAGATAAGTGGTGGTGGTGGTGGTTGTACTCTGCAGCTTCTTCATCTTTGCACTTCCCACAATGCTTTGCATATTTCCAGGCCTAGAGAGGGCTTCCTTGAGTACCTCAGGTGCTCAAATATTTTTTGTTGTCATGGTTGAATCAATGAATGGGAAATGAGACCTTGGGTCACTTGATGTCCTTGGGCCTTAGTTCCTTTCTCTGTAAAATTGGAGGATTGGACTAGATGACTATTGCGGTCCCTACTAGTTCTAAATCCTGCGGTCGGGGATCGGGGTAATTTCCCTAATTCCTGCTTTTCTTCAACATAGTTCCCAGCAGTGAACAATAAAAAAAGGACAAGGCAAGACAGACTCCAAGTTGGACTGGTCTGCTCTGCATATTTGTGGCATCTCTCCCAGGTACAAGACTTCCCATGCTGCCTGAACTTGCTCCCTGAAACCTGGCTGGTTTGTCTGAGAAGCCCCATGGCCTTTTTCCTTTGTCACTATCATTCATTTTCCTCCTGGGCAGAGAGCAGGACCGGGGACAGTGGGTCTTTTGGGGGGCAGGTGGGGAGGAGGCAGGCCTTTCTTATATAAGGTAGAACTCAAGGAAGCCCTCCCTAGTGCTGGAAGCGACTTAAGATTCTTAGGAATTTACAACCATGGGCAATTTATGGTCTGTCCAGTTATTTATTGATTTTGTGCCACGTGTAAGCTGGAACTTTGACATGCACCCAACCTGTGGCTGGTTGCCCAGAGAAGCATGGTAGGACAGGTGGCCAAGAGCATGTGTCAAAGGGAAAAGCAGAAGATGGGACACCTCCAACTTTCCAAAGCAGTAGTGGTGGCTTCTGGGTGAAAGAGCTGTAGGAGGAGAAGCTCCATAGAGTCAGGAAGAGTGCCCTGGCCCATCCCATAGCCCTACAGACACTTACCAAGGAATCTGCCATAGCTGCCTCTCCATGACATGGTTTTGAGTGGGAGAGACCTTGGGGAGACTGGGGAAGCCTAGCAGTCATAACACACTTAAACCTGGAAAGGACTTTAATTCAATTCCACTCAACAATCCCTAATTAAGTGTCTACTTTGTGAAGGACCCTGAAGTTATCTCATCTAGTCTCCTTGACTTCAGGTATAATTTCATCTAAAACCAATCCCAGTCAGCTCAAAAATCTAATGAATGCTTTGAAACTTCCATGAGATTCCATAGCCTCCCCCTTCTCTGTGCAATACATCCTGTACCTAATAACTCTGATATGCTTTCATGCCCTTTCACATCCTTCTCAGTCTAAGCTCCCAAGACTTAGCCAAGTTGGATGATCTTACAGATAATAAGGAAGAAAGTTGTTTTCCACTGATATGATATATGCAGGGATGCCAGTGGATACAAGCCAAGTGAAGGGGGCTGAGCAATGTTTTCCCACTGCTTTGGCTTTATCACTGACCCTTCCCTCCATTATTTGTTTAGTCTTTATCCTACCACTACTTCTTCCTACACTGGTGACTTTGGATTTGTCACTTCCATTTCCTCATCTATAAAATCAGGGGGTTGGAGCAGATAACCTTGGAATACTCTTCTAAATTCTAGATCTATAATTCTCCCCTTTGTGACTTTTCCCTTTGCCTCTTTTGTTTTCTACATTTCTTTTTTTTTCACTCATTTTTCTTTTTGATGTACTACAGCTCTCCATAGCACCTTTTATTTAATCAAAGGAAATAAATCTGTCCTTTTAGGTCAAATCTATTTCCACATCTATGAATAAGAAGTGAAAAAGCTTTTGTGGTGTAATAAAATAGGTTCCTAATGTCTTGTGCCATGAAATGTAACCTTTAGAAGTGGGTGAAGATAGAGCCCCATAGACTCTTGGTTCCAGTTCCTTAAATGTCTTAGGATAAGGAGGACCTACATTTCCTTGACTTTGTGAAAGATGTTTCTTTCTCCTCCTTAGGTGCTGTCCCAGGAAATTGAAGCTGCAGATTCCCTTCCTCTCATGCTTCTGGTTCAGGGAAATGGAACTTGAGCAATCTCCTAAATTTTGAGGAGGCAGAAATAACCAAAAAACCCTGAAGGGTAGGTCTTACCAGGAAAGATGTGGGAGGAGAGGGGAGCCCTTAGGGGATTCATCAGAAGTTCAGGACAGGAAGAATGATGCTGTCCAAGGAGACAATCTAGTGTCTTCTCTCATAAGGCCAAGGAGCCAATAGTAGTGAATCAAAAGACTTTCACTCTCTCCTCTCCTAAGGTGAGAGAAGAAACCAAATAGGACAACTGAATACACTTTCCCTGCTACTTGATGGCATTGCCCTGATTTTCTTGTCCTTTCAGGTGGAGAGAAAGTCCCAGAGACAGGTAGTCTCTTCTCGAAGAGGGCCTGGCAGTAGTTTTCCTCTGATTTCCCCAGAACCTATGTGGTAAAGGATAGGGCCAAGTGATAATCAGATGTCAATGTTGCATGGTAGAGATTGACAAAGAAAGGGATGGGATAGGATGTATGATTCTACATCTTCTTTAGTTCCCAGTATCTTTTCTAAAGAAATCAGATTCCACCCACTACTAGTGACCTAAATGAGATTAAGGAGCCATGGAAATGGATGGGCATGCAGATGACACATACATCCCTAATTGCAAACTTGGGTGATCATTTGCCAATAATAGAATTGTTTTATGGGGACAGCAGCTATTTCACAAGGCTTTCTCAGTCACTATTACTTTCACCATATAATTGCTGAGATAATCTCATCCTGTTTCTCAGGGAGCTGAGATATCTTGAACATTATCACTTGGAAATTCATTCTCTTTCTCTAGTCCTATCCAGAATATTTGAGGAATGCTCAGTGGTCAGGGGGAGGCCCCCATCCTCCTGGGATTACTTGATGTGTCTGGAGTAGGGGTGGTCATAGCAGACTCCTCAGCAGAGGCACTGAGATCCAGAAACTCCAGGATGATATCCCAGAGGCAATAAATTAAGTGCCTGAAATGAATAGACAAAAAGTAGGGTTTTAGTAGAATACAAGATAAGTGAGTCAACAGTGTAATACGGTGGCCAACAACAACAATGAAAGTTGTGATCTTGAGTTGCATTAATAAAGGCACAGTGTTCAGAATGAGAGCTGACAATCCTGTTCTGTATTGCTCTGCTGAGTACACAAATGCAATATTATATTTAGTTCTGGGTATCAAAATTTTGGAAGGACATTGACAAATAAGAATGACTTCAGAGGATTGTGAGGGTATTTAAAGCTATACTATATGAAAACCAAATGGTTCAAGGTACTATAAATATTGAATTTGAAGAAGAAACTTAGAAAGGGCCATTACTGTTTAGTGTTTAGTGCATAATGTTGGACGTAAGCATTAGGAGACACAGGTTTGAATATTGCTTTGGACACTTACTAGCTATATGATCATCAGCAAGTAATTAACATCTTAGAACCTCAGTTTCCTCATTTGTAAAATGGGGGTTATAATATTTATACTACTCATTTAACAGTATTCTTGGGAGTGAATAGCTCTAAAAACCTCATTAGTGGCATAAAAATTGGAGTTATAAATACATAAAAGACATATATATGGAAGAGAGAGGAGACTTATTTTGATTGCCCTTAGGGCACAAAACTAGAAATAGTAGATGGCAGTTGTACAAAGGAAAGTTTCAATTCAATGTAAGGGGAGAAAAAAGTTTCAATAATTAAAAATGTGATGGCCTGATTCATGGGCTACAGTTTCCCATCACTCAAAGCCTTCAAGTTGAGATTGGCTGACCATTGTTGGGGAAGAATCTCCTTTTCAGTGAGAGAAATAATTACAAATAATCAATTTGGGGAGATTCAGATTTCTCCCTTTTTCTTTTATCCTCATTATAAGACTTCAGTCTCTGAAGGACCTCTATCCAGATCCCATCCAAGTGGGGCAGCCATTGTGTTCTACTTAGCTTTAAAAGGACAAGGTCTTCCATTGCATCTGGGGCCATCTCCAGTCATCCTGATCCACTGGACTCAGATGGCTCCGGAGAAAGTGAGGTTGGTAACTTTGCACAGGCCTCTCTCACTTAAATCCAATTTGCTTGCATTTCATGGCATCAACTTCATGATGTCATGGTCTTCTTCAAGAATGAAGGACAAACAACAATCATTACAGATGAAGAAACTGAGGCCCAGAGAAGGAAAATTATTGATAGCATCATAGATTTAGATCTTAGAGGTTATTGGTTTCAGTCCCTTTATTTTATAGATAAGGAAACCAAGATCCTAAGTTGTTAAGTGATTTTTGCTCAAGTCTCTCTGCTAGTGAGTGTCTGAAGTGGCATTTGGACCCAGGTCTTTCTGATTGCAAATATAACGCTCTTTCCACTTTATTAGTGGTTCTTAACATTTTTTTGTGTCATGGACCCTTTTTGCAGTCTGGTGAAAGCTATGGAACATTTCTCAAAAACAAAATAGCTGAAGAAAGTGCTAAATTTCAATTAAAGTTTAGTGAAAATAAAGACGTTATTTTTTTCCTACCCACATTCATAGACCCCCTGAAATCTATGCATTCATCTCTGAGATCTGTTGACTCTAGGTTAAGAATGCTGCCCACAGCTTACCCATTTCCCTAGCTAATAAGATGTAAATATAGTGCTAGAAATCAAAGTTTTTGCCTTTGTCCGGACATTTTCCCACCATTCTTCCCCAGTAAATGTTTCCCTCCAGAGGGCCCTTGCCACATTACTCGTGCAGCAACATATTAATTAGCATCTCTTTCCATATCAATATTCTCCCGAATTCCCCTCTTCTACCCCAAGAATGAGTAAAAGATGAGACGTGTAGAGTACTCAGGGCAAGATTGGACTCCCCCAGGCAACAAGTGTCTGTCCAATGGTGTGCAGGATAGCATGCATAAGGTTGGCCTAGGTGCAGATTGATCATGGTAGGATATGGATAGCAACACTCTGCCTTGAGGTCCAAGATCTTGGGATTTTGCCCAGTTGGCTTCTTGCAGACTATCTGATCTTGTTCTTATGGCGCTATAATCAGGCGGAAGTGTCACTCAAACTCTCTGAACTAGACCCCGTGATCTCCCAGGCAGTTTCTGCCATTGACTGAGTAGACATTCAAGATATACTTCTCAACTCTACCTGTTGATGAGGGGCTGCTGCAAAGACTCCAGGACTAAACCCCAACTCAGGCGGCATTTGCTTGCTCCAAGGATTTCCACTACCAAGTCTGATTAGGAAAAAAACAGAGAAATAGTTGCAAACTTTCCCAACAGTGCCCAGCCCTGTACCCTAACATGCAGCTTCTGCTTTGCAATTAGGATGTCCTCTTAGCATAGCATGGGTGAAAGACATGGGAACCTAACCCTGATTCCCTCCCTTAGTAGTTAAAGGGAATGTAGGATAGGTAGGTCAATAGATCATAGATAGGGTTTAGTTATATAAAGAACCTTAGAATTTACTTAATCTGACCTCCTCATTTTACACATCAGGAAACTGAGCCTCAGAAAATTTAAAAGTTACTTGTCCAAGGTCACACAGGTAGCTGAGCTAGAAAGGACCATAAAATCATCTAGTCCAATTCTTCTCTCCCCACACCACCCCAGTTTATAGAGGAGGAAACTAAGCCCCAGAGAGGCAGGCTAAGTTGTTCAAGATCACACAGGAAGTAAATCACAGAGCTGGAATTTGAATATAGGTCCTTTGACTAGGGCTCTTAATTACTCCATATGGTTTTATTCTAATCTGAGGACAGAGCAACCTCCAGAGTTTTCAGAACTAAACTGTGAGGAAGGAGTGCAGGCTGTGGGAGCAGGGTCACTATTGTCTCTATGGTTAGTTGATTGTACAATGGCTGGCTCACCTGGTAGGACTCCCATCAGACTTTGCAGAGCTTGCTCCTCAGTAACCTCCTTCTGTTTCTGTGTTCTCTGTGGCTTCGGCAGCACTGGCAGACTGCCCCCTGGCCAGATGGATTCCTGGAGGAGCCGGAGATACTGGACCCAGCGCTGAGGGCATGTCAGATTAGCTACCTGTACCTCGAGCCACCTGCCAGGGGATGGGAGGAAAGGGAGGGAGAGAAGAATTGACATGGATGACCCAGATGGGCCAAAAGTATTTCCCTGCAAAAATATGCATTTAAAGATACACACATTTCACACGGCTGCCTCTATGATGCAATTGTTTTGTTTTCTTGGGTTTTGTGAAGGTAGAAGTTAATCGGTGCTGCTTTTCCCAACTAGTTCAGCACATAACGATGTCTCCCTCAGAACTCAATAGCAGTTGCGTCTGTGTCCAACATCTTGGCACATGGTTCTATGTCATGTTAAGCCTACTTGTTTCACATGGGTAAACTAATCTCTTCAACTAGGTGGTTGAGCACAGGGACCATGTATTTACAGACAGTCCTCAGCTTATGTAAAGGGTTACCAACCTGGAGCACTCTGATCTCTAAGGTTGACAAGAAGTTTGTTAAAGGGATATGGAAATATTTGGTAAATAGTGATAATTATTCTCATATGGCATTCCATTTATTATAACTTATCTTTGTGAAATCAGGATTCTCACCCTTGTTCATAATCAAAACCAAAAGAACAATAAAATAGCTAACATTTATTACATGTCCATTATGTGGCAGATGCTGTGCCCAACATCATACAATTAATATCTCATTTGGTCCTCACAACAACCCCGTCAGATAAAATCCCCATTTTACATATGAGGAAACTGAGGCAAACAGAGGTTAAATAATTTGAGGCTAGATTTGAACTCAGGTCTTCCTTACCCTTGACTCTATCCTCTGTGCCACCTAGAAACAAACTGGAGGCCGAACATGACAGATGGGTATCTCTTTTGAAATCTATGCAAAGAATAAAAATATTTATGAACAAGAAATGGAACCAAGGTTTCTCTAATTTTTTTGGCTGCATTCTGAGGAACGCTGAATAACTTCCAATAATCATTGAATAACAATAAACAATTGAATAACTTGAGTAACTTATAATACTAAGATATTATGCACCAAACTGAGTTGTCTTCATGAAAAATTAATTTATGTTATTTCTCATGTGCATAAGCATAACAGCTCTAGACTTCTATTTCCTTTCATACTGAGTAAGAGCCATATGAAGGTTTACTTTTAGCCAAGGGTTGCAGGGACTGAAAAAGGTTAGGAAACCCTGGCGTATTCCAGCTTTTAGCACATAAATTCTTATGCTGAGACCGAGTGGAAACGGATCCTCAAACTTAAACTCAGCAGAACGAATAATTTGCTCTCTAACCCTTAAGTTTGCTACAAAAACATTTATGAGGAGAAAAATGGCAACCAAGCAAATATCTCTGGTTCCTTCACTCAAAAAAGTCACCAAGTGACCCTAAGTTTCCTCAAAAGCCTTCCTAAGAAGGCTTGTTAAAATCTCCTTAGAGAAGCCTTCCTGAATTTTAATGAAGGCTTTGTTGCAGGAGATAAGGAGAGCATGTCAGGATAGGATGGGAAATCTCTGGTTTGTGGCCCTTCCTGAGCTGAGGGTCCTGATTCTTCCTATCATGGTGGGTAGGAAGAGGACTGTGCAGTCAGAGGGGGTAGTATGTAAGGCCATCTAGCAATTTCAAGGATGAGGCATGATGAGAGTAGAAGTGAAGTTACTCTCAATAGAGATGTCTCTGGGCATCAGGGTGAAGTACATCAGGGTAAGGATTATGTCTTATATTTCACTGAATATGCTGCCTCCACCCAGCACAACATTATACACATATTGATGCTAAATAAATAATCACTTATTTGATTGATAGGCCAAAGACTATTGCATAGACAGATGAGCTGAGTGATAGATGAAACTATATTTAAGAAAGGAGAGAGAGACTAAAATGAAATCTAGGGTATAGTCATTCTTCATTTCCTGAAGTCAGTTTTCTTTCCTGGTTTAAAAACAAGTCATTTCTTTAAAATGAGGTTACAGGGGCAGGTAGGTGGCACAGTGGATAGAGCATTGCTCTCCCTGGAGTCAGGAGGACCTGAGTTCAAATGCAGCCTCAGACACTTAATAGTTGTGTGACTCTGGACAAGTCACAACCTCCAATTACCTCTAATATATAAATAAAACGACGTTACAAAATTTTAGACCCAGAAACTTAAGAGGACTGTTAATGTTATTATGCTCCTGCCTTTGGGCAAGGCTCCATTTAAACCAGCAGAGTAACTCGGTCTTGTCTGAACAATCTCCATAAAAAGAGATTCACATCCTCTCTTGGTACTGCTTTAGGAATTTACAAACCTTAGAGTCAAAAGTTATTTGTAATATTGCCTAAATCCCTCTTCCTTCAAGGGTACAATCCTGCACCCTTTTTCTTTCGGTCCATTCAGTCACCAAGTTTTGCTGATTGTTTCTTCACTGACCCTTTCAACTCCTTCCCTTTCTTTTGTCTCCATTTTCTACCACAACAAAATCAGACTTTTAGGAGTTAGAAAGGACCTCAGAGGTTGTTGAGCTTAACTACTACCTAAAACACGACTCCTTCCTGTAACTTCCTGAAGTGATCATTCATCCTTCTAGTACCTGGCACCCTACAGCAGTCACTTAAGAAATGCTTGGTGAATTGAATCTTCCACTCAAAATCTCCAGTGACTTTTGGACAACTCAAATTATTAGGAACCTTCTCATGGCACACTTCTGTAATCCCTGTTCTTGGGAGAGTGGAGGCTGGTATATTGCTTGAGTCTTGGAATTTAAGCTGAAGTAGGGCTAAATTAAGCCTAAAGTAGAGCTGATTAACTTTCTACTCTAAGTGTGTTTCAATATGGGAGACTAATCGAATGGAGGGCCACCTAGCTACTTAAAGAGGTCCAGATCAGAGAAACCGAGCAGGTTAAAGTTTCTGTGCTGATTAGTTTTGGGATCAGGCCTGTGAATGGTCACTACATTTCTAGTTTAAACAAAACAGGGAGAGATCCAGTCTTTAAAAGAAAAATAAAATTCCACCGTATAATGAGATGAAATCTACAAAACAAGGCAGTAAGATGATTTCCAGCTTTTACCTCTGAAAGCAAGACACTGGAAAATGCTTCCCTAAAAAGACATCTAGGAAACACCAATTGCAATAGACTTAGTGGGGAGTTGAAATAAGAACTAGGAAAGATCTTAACTTGAAAAGACCACTGCATCTGGGGTTATCTTCAGTCATCCTGATCTGTATCTGCCCACTAGACCCAGATGACTCCAGAGGAGAGTGAGGCTGGTGATCTGGCACCCTCCCTCTAAATCCAATTCACTTGCATGTTCTGGCATCACCTTCCTGATGTCATGGTCCCCTCGAGAATGAAGGACAAGCAGCAGTAAGCATTAAGTAACTTCCATCCAAAAGTCTAATATTTTGTGAAGTGCTTAATAAATGCTTTCTCTTTCTTCCCTTTAGATATTAATCTAAAGGGTTTTATTAGAAATGTTTTCTCTGTGAAGACACACAATATTTATTTCCTACTGGACCAACTTCCAGGAGGCAGTGTAGCAATAACCACCGTGACATTCTCCTTAGAGGCAGCATCATATGAGAGATTTAGTTCTCCTGGTAACTGGTACTTCATCCATGTTACACAGTCATAGAATTTTAGGGCTGGAAGGGACCTCACTGGATATCTAAATCAACCCATAACATAGGCAACTAATGGTTATCCAGTTTAAAGACCTTCAAGAAAGGAGAATTGACCACCTAATGAGACAGGACATTCCACTTTGAGATAGCTCCAATTGTTAGGAAGTTTCTCCTGATATCCATCCAAAATTTACCTCTTTGCAACATTCGCCCACTGTTCCTGGAAAACTAGGTCTTCTGGAACCAAAGAGGACAACTGTAAACCTTTTTCCACTTAACAGTCATTCAAATACTTGAAGACAACTATCTCCTCTTTGAGTTTTCTCTTATCTAGCCCAAGTATCCTCAAATCTTTCAATCTATCTTCATATGACATGGGATCAAGATTTGCCTGGTTGTCTTCTCCTCCATGTCCTATTCCTGATCGATGAACATCAATACTTGCTATTTTCTTTAGGATCCAATGCAGATCCAATACTCTTTTGGACATCTGAAGCACTCCATACTCTGTCCCCTTCCTACCTTTCCAGCCTCCTTACACTTTACTTCCCTCCACAAATTCTCTGGTCCAACTGCACTGATCTACCCCAGTAATTTCATTTTTGTATCTCACTCACTAGAATCCAAGCACCATGAAGCCAGGGACTGTTTTTGCATTTTTTTGTATCTCCAGTGCTTGGCACATAGTAAGTGCTTAATAAATGCCTGTTGCTGGACTCACAAAATAGCCCCTGACCTCAAATAACTCACATTCTAACAACATGTAAATAACAACATACATAAAAAGTAGATGGAAGGTAACCTGAAAGGAGAAGGCACTAGTGCCTGGAGGACCTGGAAAGGATCGAAACAGTCAATGGATTTAAGATGAGTCTTCAAGGAAGCCAGGGAAACTAGGAGGTGAATTGAGGGGATAAAGAATTCTAAAAATGGGCGACAACCCTGCAAAGGCATGATGATAAGAGGTGGTGCTTCATGTTAGAGGAACTGCAAATAGGTCAGTGTAGATGGATTAGAGGGTTTGTAGAGGGGGGAAAGGAAATGAAGGAAGGGACCAGGTTATATAAAGAGTTTTAAATGCCAAATAGAAGAATTTAAATTTGAGCCTGAAGGAAATTAGAAGCCATTGCAACTCCCTAGATAGGCTGTATATGTGTGTGTGTGTGTGTGATGTGTATGTTGGTGTATATTTGTGTTGTATGATGATCAGACCTACCCTTCAGAAAAGTCACAACTCTGCACAGCTCTGCCTCACTTAAGCCCAATTCCCAAGCAGGTCAAGACATCACCTTCTTGATGTCACTGATCCTCTTTGAGAGCAGAGCAAAAGATGAATAATAAACAAAAAATGGAGAAGGGGATGGAGAGGGGAGAGACTTGAAACAGAGAAATCAGTTTCTATGACCTCTCATGTCATGAATAAAGACATGTTTACTTCCACAATTTTGTAACTACAAATGCCTTTGGGAAATACAACGAAGGCACACTGCTTTTTAGAAAATATATACATTCAAACAGCTGTATTAGTAACAGGGGCTCTTTGTGTGTTTGTAGATTCTAAGTTAGCATGCATATATTGAATTCCAAGGGGAAGAGCCATAATTACCTTCGTTAGAGGGCCTTGGATCCTCACTTGAAAGAATAACCCAAGGTCATTCATTCTCTTGGCCCTGGCCAGATCATTTAGAGGAATCAGTCTCGGGAAGACTCACGAACATTTAAACTCATTGCTATCCTGCATGCTAATGCAATTTAATTGCTTTTCAACTTTCTTTTGCTTTCACCCATAAAAGCAATCTAAATATCTTCTTCAAGGAAATGGGAGAGTGCTGAGCTTGGAATCAGAAAGACCAATTTAAATCTTGCCCTAGGCACCTTGAGCAAAGTGCTTAACCTCTTAACCTCAGTTTCCTTATTTGTAAAATGAGTGTGCTGATTTCAATGGTCTCCAAAGTTTCTTCCATTTCAAAATCTATTTCTGTAAGAGTCTACTTGGACTTAAAGAGCCCAATAGCTACCTAGCAATCACAGAAGAGATCATCTACTTCTCTTTCCTCTGTTAGCCAAACTCAAATACATTGGAAAACATTCCAATCCTATATTCTCATATAGCTCACAGAGCTGCTGTGCCTAAAGATCCCAAAGGTGGCTCAGTGGATAGAATGCTGGGCCTGGAGTCAGGAAGACCTGAGTTCAAATCCAGCCTCAGACACTTACTAGCTGTGTGACCCTGGACAAGTCACTTAATTCCTACTTACTTTAATCTACTGGAGAAGGAATCTTTGCCAAGAAATGGACAGTAAGGGTTTGCCAGGAAATTCCATCCTCATAGGCTAATGCTCTCTAAATTTTATGTGGAAAAGCTAGGTGACACAGTAGATAGAGTACCAGGCTTGGAGTCAGGAAGGCTCATCTTCCTGAGTTCAAATCCAGCCACAGACAGTTAATAGCTGTGTGACCCTGGGAAAGTCACTTCGCCCTGTTTGTCTCAGTTTCCTCATCTGTGAAGTGAGCTGGAGAAGAAAATGACAAACTACTCCAGTATCTTTGCAAGAAAACCCCAAATGGGGTCACAAAGAGTCCAACATAACTGAAAATGGCTAGATGACATGTGCAACAAAGATTCCAAAGCTTATATTTATTATATAAGAATGATGCACAGCTTCTAGCTATGGGGAAATAATAGAATTTGAGAATTAGAAGGGTACAAATCTTTGTTTATCTGATCTACTTTAGCTTCTTATCAGTCCAATCTTCCCAGTATAGACTGAGGCAAACCCTGGCTCAGGTATAGATCATAGCAGAATTATCCTGTTCCTTCTACCTATGCCAAGGAGGGGGAAGGGGTAGTAAAGAAGCATTCATATAGGGCCTACTATGTGCCAGGTTAGAAGAGCCTCATGGGTGGTGACTTATAGGCCCAAAGTCCCTGGTAGTGTATGCCATTACCCTTGTACCCGAGTGACTTGTCACCTGTCCAATAGAAGAGAGGAGTTGCCAAGGCAAACTTTATTTAACCTCCACCATGCCAGACAGTCTACATTCCTCTCAAGTAAGGCATTCCAGTCCTGAGGGCTCCGCTCTCTGAAGCCCACAGCCCAAGAATAGTGCTCAAAGTAGGAAGCCTGAAAGGTAATGGCAGGGCAAGAATGGCAAACATCAATGGAGATCAAGAGTGACATCAAAGGCACAAAGCCATCCCTTCCCCAAAATAGCCACCACCATCCTATTTGTTATTCTTGGGGCTGCTCAGTCTTTTTATAGGACTTTTCATTCAGCGAGTCTAAGATGCCTTACCAAAGGGATCTGGTAGCACGATTGCTATCCCTGTTTGTGAAGAAGGGTGGCTGAAAGGAGACAGGTTAAATGACCTGCAAATCACTCCAGAGATCTGCAAGAAGAACCTGGCGTCATGGGAACTCTTTACTTCTCCCCTCTAAAATAGGGTTTCTTAACTATAAATATGTTCTGTTTTTTTTAAACTTGATCCATGAATCTCAACACAATTAGTTTCCTTTATAATCCTATGTGTTTTATTTTATGCATTTACAAATTTGCTCTGAGAAAGGGTCTTCTTCAATAGAAATGGAACAAACAGAATAAAAAATATCCAGTCTCTTTTTCACATACATTCATGGAGCAGACCAGTTTTTCTCTGTGTCCGTCTCTGACTATTTGATGAGATTAATCATATTTAATAACTTGCCCTCTTCAAAGGTGACCCAAAAGAAGACTTTCCAGATTATGCCTAAAGTAAGCACATATTCTAAATCAAACCCAGAATGAACAATGAATGATTTTCCTTCCAACATGATACTTTGCTCATGCTCTATACATATTTCTGTGTCTTCTATGCCTTGATTGAATATTTAAAAATAATAAAAATAATGAATATTAAAATAATAAATACAAAATATTAATTTAAAAATAAAATAAATATAAAAATAGTAACAATATTAAACCATTTTCCCAATCCAACAAAAAGGTAGAACAGGGTATTGGAAAGAGTACATGAAGTACAAGAACTAGCTTTGTTACTCATGTACCGTATGTCTGATTTTGGGTAACTCACTTGCCTCCTTTAGGCCTCAGGTCTTTATTTGGAAAATGTGAAATATTACTAGATAACCTTACATCATTTAATCAATCAACATGCATCTGCTAAGCCCCAGGCCTATGAAGCACTTGAGATATAAAGACAAAATTAAAACAGTCTTTTACTTCAAGGAGCTTACTAAGTGTTTATACAAGACCTTTTATATAAGAAATGAGTTTCTAAGAGATGCTCTCCCTAAAATTAATTATTATAATAGCCAATATTTGCTTCATGTGTTAGCATTAAAAGTTGACCCTCATAGCAACCCTGTCTGGAAGATGCTATCGGCATGACTTTAGCCTCATTTCCCCCCTCAGTGACTGGTGAAAACACATACTTAATAAATGCTCCTTGATGAATAGCTTGATTTTACCGAGAAGGAAACTGAAGGTCAGAGAAGAGGAATAAATTCGATTAGATTCAACAGATATTTACACATCTACTATGAGCAAATCACTATGTTTGCTTCTGGGAATTAAAAAAAAACTTGAACTTGTAATTTCATTGGAATAGGGAACTCTTAGTAAGGAAACTTCCTTTACCAGTGCAGACCAATACCTGCCCTGCTATGTAAGACTATCAGAAAGTTGACTGGAGGCTCTAAAAGGTAAGTCCAGAGTTACATGGTCATTCTGTCAGAGGCAGGACTTAAACTTAGGTCTTACCATCTCTGGAATCTAATTCTCTTTCCACGAAGCCATTCTATTCCTTACTGGGGATATTCCCCACCCCCCAAATCCATCTCCCACAGCTCCTCAACGAGCGTATATTCAACAAGTCATAAGCTACTAAGTGTTAAAAGTGGAATTTAAAAGCATCTTTCCTGACTTAAACGTCATTGCTTTTTTGACTACATCATACTGCCTTGAATATAAAATTGGAAGATTCCATAGAAGAAAAATATATTTAAAAGTAACAACGACAGTAGTTAGTATTTATATAATGGTTTAAATTTTGCAAAACACTTTACAAATACTGTTTCATGTGATCCTCAAACAATCTTGAGAAACAGGTACTATTGCTATTCTCATTTTACAGAGGAGGAAACTGAGGTCCAGCCCTCTATGCTCTATGCATTGTATTAGATGGATAAAACCAAAATGTGGAGAAATCTGTCATCGGAAGACTAGAGAGGGCTGAACTCTTAGTCAAATATCAACTTCTGACAAAGACTCCGTCACCCACTACAGATCCCTTGGCAGAGAATGAGTCAACCAGGGATTTCTGTAAGAGTCAGATCCAGAAATGTCAGGAGACACATGCAAATAAGAAGAAAATAAAACACATTCGAAGACTGAAAAGATAAGACTCCAGAGAGTGGAGTCTGTTCTCCAGGTGCAGAAAAAATTTTCTACACTCCCATTTTTCATACCCTATTTCAAAGATGAGAAGCATCTGAGAATGAAAAATAAAATCATTTTTTAAAGAATTTACCCCCTGTCCTCCTCCTTCCATTGACCCCACTCCCACCCCCACTGCCCTTTTCTTCCAGAATACGCACTTTAAAAGGATTTCACTAGGACATTTGGGATCAGTCAGTTTTCACTTCTTAGCCCCAGGAAACCTGTGGGGAACATGACAAGCTGTAAAGCTTTCCTGTTTACAGAGATCTGGGGTAGGGTATGTGGTCTTAAAAGATGAATGTTTGAACTACCCTGGGAAGTTACAGTCTGGAAGAGAAAAACAGTCTCTAGAATTTGTGAGAGGTAATTCAGTTTCAAAAACAGGTTGCTCCCTGTCTGTGTTAGTCTCTGTCTCTTCCAGTCTCCTTATCTCTGTCTTTGTCTCTATCTCTGTTTCTATATCTCTTTGTATCTCTCACAAACACATCTCCAAGCACATGTGGCCATTCTCAGAAGTCTAGAGGGTGTCTTGAGCAGCTCCTGTTCCTCCAGTTTGCATGGAAATATCTTCATCTGTAAAATGGGCATTCTTGTTCTACTTATCCCATAGGTAGTTTTAAGAAAAGCACTTAATAAACCGGTACAGCATCTAACGCTATGTTATATGTAGACAGTAGTCCCATGATAATGTTAGAGTTCTCTCAGTTATTTTCTCATTTTATTCATTTATTCATTCAACGAATATTTATTAAGCACCTACTACATACAAAGCGTATACGAGGCACCAGGGACACAAAGACAAAGATGAATACTGTCCCTGCCTTGAAGGAGCTGCTGTTGCTGCTCATTTGTGTCTGACTCTGGGTGACTCCATTTAGGGTTTTCTTGGCAAAGATACTGGAACGGTTTACCATTTCCTACTCTAGCTCATTTTACATTTGAGGAACTGGGGTAAATAGGGTGAAATGACTTGCCCTGGGTCCCACAGCTAGTCAGTGTCTGAGGCCAGATTTAAACTCAGGAAGGTGAGTCTTCCTGACTCCAGGCCTGGCACTCTCTCCACTGCCCCATCCAGCTGTCCCTAGTGGAAGAAGCTTATTTTCTCAATACCTAAGATGTACCCAAAAAGCATCATAATTCATCCTTTTTTGACCTAGTTTTGCAGCTTCTTTAGCTGGTTGTGGGTGGCCCTGAAATGAAAATAAGGTAGGAAACAGGAAAAAATAAAACTATTTCCTTTGTGTTTATTGTTTCTTTCATTGCATTTATGTGTTATCTTCCTCTATATTCCCATAAAATATAAGCATCTTGAGAGCAGGGATTATTTCATTTAGGTCTTTTTAGTCCCAGGGCTTAAGGATAGTGCCTAGTGTATAGAAGACAATGAAAAAAATGCTTGTTGATTGATTTCTAGAATGATAGCTTTGTATTTGGAAGGGATCTCAGACATTAACTATTAAGCCCTTCATTTTAAAAATGGAAAAACTGAGTGCGAAGGAGGTTGAGTGACCTGCCCAAGGCCTCATGGTAAGCATAAGACTTGGAATTTGATTCTAGGTCCTCTGGATACAAAGCCAATACTCTTCACACCATTTTACCTTAATCTAAAATGAAATGATGTATGTAAAAAAGTTTATAAACCCTTAAGTGCTATGGAAATACTGATTTTTTTATAATAGTTATTATCTTATCTAAGCCAAGAAGGAATATAAAAAGATATGTTTTCTTGGGTTGAAAATAATAGAATTTACTTGTCTCAAAGTCTTTCCTCTCTCCAACTTCTAAAAATTCACTGTTGATAGGATACCATCCAAGATGGACAAGGAGATGGAAAACTCAAAGGAAGTTATACCTTTATCTTGCAGTAATACTGATTTTATAATTCATTTACTAAAAGAAGCCATTATTATTTAGGTCACTCAAAACAGATGCAAGGTAAACGTGCTAAAAAAAAAAAGTTGGAAAAGAATTCCAAATGGAATTGGTTTTATTTTCTGATGACTGACAAGTTACTATTCTAATCTGGGCATTTGATACAAGGATAACCACCCCTCTCCCCACCTCCCTCCTCCAAAGAAAAGGGAAAAACAAACAAACCCTGCTCTGGAGGACCATCTCCAAATGATTTAGTACACATGACAGTCTTATTAGGGGGGCCGCAAATAGCCAATAAAATGAGGAAAAACAACAATGGATTAACACTCAGATACTTGAGAGCTCTGTGGCTGCCCGGCATGGAACGAGGCAGGGATTGAGAAGTGATTGGGGCTTGCCACTACACTGGGGGTACATACCTAGCCCATGCTGTAAGGGGCCCCTATTTGAAATGGCTGAAGATAGAGGAATGAAGTGGTGACTAAAAAGGAGCTAATTTAATACCATGGCTTAAGATGGCACTTCAAGGTCAGCTGAAGGTCAGCCTCCATCAAAATAACTGAAACAAGAAAACTGAAGAGTAAGAAGAGAGGGCTTTAGGGACCATGTCTAATTCAATTAGTGAAATTCTGCCTCATCTCTCCTTTTTCCCAGATAGCTGCTGTGGCTGAGAGAGGGAAGGCTCAGAACCTACTGGGGTTGAGATTTGGGGGATGGGAACATGACTCTTTTCTGCCCTCTGAGTTCACTAACCCACGGCTCAAGCATATCTATGGTCCTGGCAAAGGATTCTGGGTCTTCTCTCCCCTTTTCCTTGGCTCTGTGCATCTCTCTCCTTTTTTGCTGCACTGTTGTTATTGGAAATAAGACTCATTGATGGGGAGTCAAAGATGAAGGGATTGAGAAATCACAAAGCAGCAATAAAAACAATATAATCTAAAAATTGCCTAGTAGGTCTATCAAGTTAGTCAATCAACCAATTAACAAGCATTTATGAAGCACCTCCTCCTGTAAGACATGATGCTAGGTGTTGGAGAAAGAGGAAGGAAAGGTGATAGTGGAAGGTTGCGGAAAATCCCCTTTACTCAAGAAGCTTACCTTCCATACAAGACTCATTTTATGCAAATATAGTTGTAATTTTCCTGTTTACAGGTGGGAGGACCTGGATCAACCAATGATTTAAGGATGTACAATTAAAAAAATGGAAACAATAAGAAAGATTAACTTTTTACATTTCCTACTGACCCTGAGCATTTTTTACAGGGGACAGGAAATGGGAAATGGGCTTACCTGGCATAATTTGGTTTTAGTAGAAAGATCAAAGATTCAATAGACCTGACTTCGAGGCCTGGCAATGTGGTCTTGGACAAATTGCTTCACATCTCTGTGCCTCAGTTTCCCTTATTTATAAAATGAATGTAGTAGACTAGGTCATTGCTGAAGTTCCTTCTATTGCTGACTTTCTTCATTTCTTGAAATTTAGATAGCAGAGATGGACAAGATCTAACTTTACACACAATCATTTGCTTCTCCAGTATTAGGGGCTACTAAAGCAATCAAGCCATGAACTTGAATCAGCATAAACACTTATGAATTCCTTCCCCCGCTACTCATTCCATCCCTCCTCACTGACCCCAGGAGGGAGACTCAAATCCAAATAATTGCATTCAGCATGTTTCAATCTCCCCAGCAAGAACCTGAGTTCTTACCAAGTGATCTCCTCATATCATTCTCCAATTCTTCTATTCAATGCCACCAAGCATCACCATTTCTGAATCCACCAAACTCCCATACCAATAGCCTTTCTACTATACTCTCTGTTATCCATTCATAAACACCTCATGGAAAATACTGCCATGTATCAACTCCTCTCCTTCACGGCTTCCCTAGTGGCTGAAAATGGAAGCCTCTGCATTAGCATTTTCACATCCCACTGTACCCTCAATCTCAAAACTCCAAACATTCTAAATGTGACCACAGTAGGGTGCAGGAAGTGACTTTTTCTATTTCATTGGTAGGTAGGTCCTCTTGAGTCCAATAAGCAAATATAGACCCTGAATATGCAAATTAAATCATTTAGGGATTTACTAAAACAAAACCTGGTAGTCATCTAAGCATGAAGAATTGGGAGTCCTATCCAAGACTGGGAGAAAAAAATGTTGAAGCTCCATCTTTAACTTCCTGGAAACAATCCCCTTTCCAGCACCCTGTAAAACCTTTACAATGGCATTAAACCATGAACACTGTGTTCTCTCCCCCCAGACCTAGCACATTATTATGAAGTGTTTGTTCACCTAATCAGTAACCCCCACCTTCAGGACAGGAGGGAAAGGGGGACCGGGGAGTTGCTGGTAGGGATACAGGGCATTTCCCGGTGAACAAACTGTTTTTGCCAGCTCCACACCTGATAAAAGTAACACATCTCTGTTTCCCGGGCCCTTTCCCAGAGCTCTGCCTTCCTGCCTGCTGGCCCTCTACCATCTTTCTCTCCCCTCCATGTTTATACATATTTCCTCCCTGTGAGTTTCCAGCTCCTAACTTCTGAAGGCTGTGACCAGTCAGACCCAAGTCACACAGCTAAAGATCAGCCTTGCTGCCCTCTCGCTGCTAGATCTAAGGCAGGAGTCATCCTCTTCTGCCCTGGGTAACAGAAAGCTTTCAAGGACTGAGGAGAAGAATCTTCATTCTTTCTACTGAGCAAAGAGCTGGTGATAGCAATGGAAGCTTGGGGAGACTGTGAATTTTTTCTTTGTACTTGTTCTTATTATTCACTCAAGAAATATTTGTTGAATGAATGTTGAATGCAGTTTAAAATGTGCCCATATTTTCTGATGTACATTATGTGCTTGAGGGGAAAACAAAACTCACATACACACGCACACAAACACAGACTCCAAGACATGGTGATTTGAGTTATAGACTGTTATTTTTAGCCATGAAAAGATTCTGTGGGAGGTGTTGGTTGTAGAGCTGAAATTAAGTAGCAGGGATTTCATCGAGTCTGAAATGGGGAAGTAACCTAGATATAGCCCCAATCTCTAAGAGTTCAATCTGGTCTTACTTTGCTATTCTCGCTCTATCATCTCATGTACTTGGCTCAATACTCCAAAAAATTTATTATTTTGTAATCACAGACACTCCTTCCACTGATGCAGATGACAATACCTTTTGCCTTAGTAAAGGGTCTTTATGAGTTCTGGTTGGGATTGTTGTCTGCTTGCTTTTTCCTCAGAGCACTGGAAAACAGCTTTCTAGTGACACACCTTTCTGAATTTGTTAGATTGAATTTTGGAAGACAAGAAGAGTAGGGCATTGAGCCCACACTTTTAGCTTTCTGGACCTGCCAAGAGCTTGAGCTCAGTTGGCAAAACCTTTGAGAATTCTCATATCTAAGCTTTGATGAGTTATCAGAGCAGAACTTTTATGGAGAATTATAATGTACACTTAAAAAAAAGCTGAGTTACGTCTTATGGTTATATGACCAAGGCAACTTCTCCTTGAATAAGGCCTCTACCTGGAATGGTGGCCAATCTCTCTTTATCAATAAGAGCCTTCTACACTGGTATTTGTCAGACTCTCATAAAATACTATGGACACAGAAGAAGTGAGAAGTCAAAAGCTCTCTGAATCTCTTTTCTATAAAATATTCTATAACATCAAATGACTTACAAAACCACAAACAAAGAGAGGAATGAAGATTGGAAACATTTCAGTACTACTTACTATTTATTTTTGGCCCTGAAGACTTAACTAGGAACCAATTTAATTACCATGGAGAGAGCAATAGTTAAAAGAATAAGTTATTCAACTCAGGGTGAGGTAATAAGACAGAGGAAAGGGAATATGGAAGTGACATTACCCCATCTAGTTCTTTACAAAATAAATTATCAGTTATAGGTATTCATTCTAAGTAAACTCCATATCTATAATCTCATATTTGAAATAATTGAATGAAGGAAATCAACTTGTTTTATATAACCTGGAGGCTTAAATGGAGGGCATTTTCAAGACAGAGGACATCATTTGCTAAAAAAATAACAGTGATTGACAAAAATGTGATATTGCAGCCTAGCTCTATCATGGAATAAAAAGACTTCAGATATTGGAGGGGACCTGAGGTCAATCAGTCTAATCCCCAAAATGAGCAGGAGCTCAAGCTCTAACATCCCTAACAAAGAGTCTTCCAGGCTTAACAGACCTCCAGATGCTGCAAATTACCAACCCAAAAGAGGGACTCAAAATTCTTGGAGTATGACCTATGGTTTCTAAGATGAGGGATACTCTTGTAATCTGGGTATTGTGGAGTCACATTGTGGATCCCCAAGGCAGGAAAATAACATAAAAAGTGTGACCACTGAAAAGGGAACTGTTGTTGGGGGTGTGGGGGTGGAGTTAAGGATAAGCAAACTTCAAATTCAATCTAATTCAGGCATTTATCAAGTGACTCTTACATTTGAGACACTAGGTTGCTAATATATCATCATGTCCAGCGGGTCTATCAAACTGACTGTCATGTTGGGTCCTTTTTCACCAAAAATTTTCAATTCAGCCTAACAGCAAATTTATTCTGTGCAAAAACAACCATCATTTTATGATAAAAATAAGGTCTATTTCTTGGAAATGTGCCAATATTGCTATGATACATCTTTTATATAAAGGCATGCCCAAAAGACAAGGGTGTGAAAGCAGCGCTTTGATATAACTATCTTATTAAAAAAATAGGTAGCATTTACATAGTCCTTTAAGGCTTGGAAAGCTCTTTATACAGATTATTTCCTTTTATCTTCACAACATTCCTGAGAGCTAAGTGTTATTATTTGTCCCCATCTTACATACGGATAAACCGAGGCAGACAGAGGTAATGTCATTGAGTCCAGCAGCTCAATACCAAGAGGTGGTATCATAATTTTAATTGTTAAAACACAAGAATAAACATCCTAAATATCCTAAAAAGCTCACAAAATGGGGCTTTTAACCCATGAACAATTTTGGTCATGTCTCATCCTTCTCCTCCATTTGGGTTATTATGTAGGTGTCTCATTTTATTTTTTTCTTTTCCTTTTTCTTGGTATCTATCTCCATCTATCTCCCTTTCTTCATCTCTTTTTTTCTCTCTTTATTCAATTTTTCTTTTGAGTAGCCATGAAGGGATCACATATGTAGCCTTTCTGGATAGGTTAATTAGGGGGAAATCACATACACGTTGCAAAACTGAAGTGTTTATTATTTTTAATTAATTAATTAAATTAATTATTATAAATATATAATGAGTATATTATTAATTTAATATTTTAATTATTCTTTTATAATTATGA
The DNA here is from genome assembly GCA_028658325.1 of Potorous gilbertii. Taxonomy (NCBI): domain Eukaryota; kingdom Metazoa; phylum Chordata; class Mammalia; order Diprotodontia; family Potoroidae; genus Potorous; species Potorous gilbertii. The sequence continues at coordinate 68,463 of JAQQSK010003824.1, forward strand.
TATCTTGATTTCATAAGTTATTTGACAAAGTCTCTTACAATGTTTATATGTTAAATGATGGTTAAATGTGTATTGGATGTTAGTATAGTTAATGTGATTTATAACTGGAAAGATAACTGTATTGAAGATATTAAAAGATCAGTATCAACTTGGAGTGTCCATGTATTATGCCATATGTAGTATGGTGTTATGTAATATGTCACATTCAAAACGGATCCCTGAAGATTGCATATTGACTTAGAAAACCACAAGTTAACATTATCTGTGTTTTATTGTATATTTAAATCTGGTTTAACCTGGCTTTAAGCCTGTAGGTAACAAGTCTGACACAAGTCACAAATCTCTGCTGTAGTGAATGAAGTCTGGATTTAAAGCCAGGAAAACCTGAGCTTGAGTCCTGTTTTTGTCTCTTGAGCAGCTGTGTAACTTTAGAGCGAATCACTTCATCATTCTGAGTCTCCGTCTGCTTGTTTGGGCAACTAGGTGGTACAGTGGATAGAGTTCTGGGCCTAGAATCAGGAAGACTCACCTTCCTGAGTTCTAATGTGGCCTCAGACACTTACTAGCTGTGTGACCCTGGGCAAGTCACTTAACCCTGTTTGTCTCAGTTTCCTCAACTGTAAAATGAGCTGGAGAGGGAAATGGCAAACTACTCCAGGGATTTTTTGCCAAGAAAATCCCAAATGGGGTCAGAGAATCAGATATGACTGAAATGACTAAACAACAACTATGGTAAAACAATTACCTACCATATAAGATTGTTTTGAGGCTCAAATGAAATAATACCTACAGGTATCCTGCCAACTTCGAAGCATTATAAAAACACTAATTAGTATAATTGTTGTTTTATTATTAAGTTCTCTCCTTAGACCCGTCCTTTGCCTCATTTTTATGCTGACTTGTATAAAGAACACATTGGTGAGCAAAGTACTTGGGACCAGTAATACTTTTGATACGGTTTCATTTTGTGACAGCAATGGTCATGCCTGTGTGTGTTTACTGATATGAGTGATTTAGAATAGTTAACCTCGACAAAATAAAAATGGACTGAGCCAGTTTTTGTTCCTTTTGTTAGTTTCCGGCTAGTTGAGTTCTAGATTTCATGTTCTTTGCTCTTTTTGCTGTTTCTAATTCTGTGGGGATTAAGAATGGATGTTATTACTCCAGGAAAAGCTTTAAAAATTTAGGCCACAAGCAGCATACTTCAATGACCGTTAGAGATGTTGTAATGACTTTTAGTTTGGGGATATCAAATGTTTCAGGCATCATTCAAGTACAATGACAAAGAATCATTTGTGCTGAAATGGGAAGCAAAGTGCAGTTATAAATAGAAAATGAAACAAAAACACCTCCAAGAAATGATGCATTATTGCTGCATAACACCCTAATTCATTTCCAGAAAACAAGCCATGGTCTTCAGACAAATTGTTGTTGACTTCTATTGTGTATCACAGTCTTAGTGAGGTTTAAAGTACAAAGAGATGACTCATTGTATGAAAATAAAAGTTGTTAATCATTGCTGTGGAGAAGAAAAAATGGTTGTGATAGGTAAGGTAATAATGAAAGGCTGAAATATTGAAGATTGGAAAAAAATTTTTATGTATCAGACTCAATTTTTCATTCTAGTCTGTACCAAACTGTCAGAAGTCCAGATGATCATGTATGGTCTGGTATTCTTCATCAGATTGTAAAACATCTATCTAACCAAATAATTTTTTTTTAGAATGTTTTTTAATTCCACTGGGTCTAGTAGTCTTATCTTCATTATCTTCTAGTAGTCTTATCTTCTTATCTTATCTGGAATGATGTATTCCAATAAATATACTGATACAGAAGATAAGGTTCCACCTCCCAACTCCTATCTTAATCAATAAACAGATATGATTAAGTTTTCAAAATGTATAAACAAGATTTTCTATATACACCCCGTTATTTTTTTTTTAAATCAGATGTGAACTTCTCTTTAATTGGCCAGACATTTGCTAAACAAACTCAGTTATGCTCCTGGGTACTTTAAATAGTGATAGTAGAGTTCCAGTTCAAGACAAAGCAGGGGGAGAATATTGCCTCCATCTCTGTCGCTTTCTAGATGTCTGTCTGTGTTCCTCTTTCTCATCCTTTAACTTTCTCTCTCTGTGTCACTTTCTATCCCTTTTTCTCTTTTTCCCATCCTCTTTTTTTTCTCTCCCATTAATCATGTCATATATTGGGAGTGAGGGGTAAGATGTCAATATTTGAGTTCTACAAAATCTATGAAATATTAAAGGGCTCAGAGGTAGGCTTCTGGGTGGACTATTTATGTAGGATTAATAGAAAGATATGGATAGGAATTTTACAGGATGAGAAAGCAGAGATGAAGCTTTTGATGAGATTGCAGATACTTTAAAGCATTAAAGTACATGGAGTGTAAACATGAACTTGAACCATGTAAATATATACTAGTGAAAGCATAGATGGTGGGATGGAGTCCTGGCTTTGGAGTCAGGAAGACCTGTATTCATATGCCATTTCAGATAATCCCTAGTTACTTCACCTCTGAGTATCTCAAGAACTCCCTAGGACACATCTACTAAGTCATACTTCTCCTGGGGAGAAGTTTCCCCCACTGGGAATTCCCATTCTGACTAAAGTACAGGTCTTTTTCATGACTAGCCTGAGGGTATTCCAGTAGCTGGGGGAAGTGGGATAGAATGTTCTTATTGGAGGCTAATCCTGAATTTAAAAACAGTGGATAATCCACAAAACATGCAATCCACACATGTCTATGGACTTGGATCATACTTTGGAAGAGAATAGATATGGCTGGGCTATGCTTCATATCTGGGGCACATTATAAATCCTGGGTAAGAGGTTAGTTGCCAGCAGCCCATGTTTTTGCCAGCTCCCAAGGAAGACCATGGCACAGAAAAGACCAAAAGCCAAACAATAACAGAGGAATCATGAGTGAGTCATACTTGTATTTCAGGAGGTGCTTCTGACCGATGGAGTACTGTCATCTCAACTCCAGTCTTTTCCCCAAAACTAGAGGCACAAGGGGAGGGGGAATGGTTGGGTAACAGAAATAACCAAAAACAATGCCAAGAATTGGAACCACTTTTCTGCCAAATCTGTGTGTGTGCAGGAAGAATTGGGGGCTCAGAGTGATAGAGCACTGAACCTGGAGTCAGGAAGATACAAGTTAGAAGGTGGTCATGGACAATTACTAGCTATGTGACCCTAGGCAAATCATTTAACCTATGTTTGCCTCAGTTTCCTCACCTATAAACTGGAGATAATACTATGACCTATGCCCCAGGTTTCTGTGAAGATAAAATGAGATAGTATTTATCAAGGGCTTTGTGAACCTTAAAGCATGATATAAATGCTAGTCATGATCATTAAGGAAGCATGGGAGTGAACATAAGGAATATTGGTTCTTCAGACTCTTCAGAGAAGGATATATTAGGGCAATAGCCTCAGGATTCTACTATGAGTACCTTAGTATACAACACTGAACTCCTGCCCTATAAGCAAAACTTCAGACAGCCTCCCTTTACTCCTCACTATGTACCTGCCAATGTAGCACGAATCATCTAGCATCTTCCATAATGACTGAGAAGCATTAGATGTGTAATAAATAATAATAGGCCACATTTACATAGCGCTTTAGTGTTTACAAAATGAACGTTCATCAGAACTCAGTGGATAAGGTGAGTCTTAGTAGTCCAATTTGACAGATGAAGAAACTGAAATTCTCAGAGGTTAAGTGACATATTCAAGGTCCCTCAAATAAGAAGTGCCAAAGCTGAAACTGAAACTCAGACTTTTCTTGATTCCAAGTTGTGTTCAACCACCCTATGGTGCTGCTTCTCAAATGAATGTATGAACTTTTTCTTTCCAAAATAGCTGAGTAAGAGGAAGCAGAGGAGCCCAATCTGTCACAACTACCCCAGCAATGTTAAAAAGCACCAGACCAAGAAATGACCAAGAAATCTAAAGAGAAACTAGAGTAAATTCATTTTGTTAGTCTTAGTCACCATAAAACAAAGTTAGAAACCTATAGGCTTTGGGAAGGGATCCATCCAGAAAAATTTGTTTCCAACAAAGGGACATGGGGCAAGTTGGGAAAGGCTGTAGTCTGTAACTGTGTGCTAGGGACAGGGTGACGGAGGCCTGATCAAAGGTCTAGCCAAGGATGTGTGGTCTGCAGCCATGTCCCTCTAAACCCAAACTTGTGTCAGAAGTGTCTGGGTCTAGGAACCTGAAGGTAATGAACAGGGCACACTCTGATCAGAGTACTCCAACACAGATTTCCCCTGCTTGATTTTCCCCCTGCACTCCTCCGCATATGTCTATCTATTGTAGGGTATTAGCTGCAGCCACTCTTGAAGACCTTGAAAAACATAGTCTTCAATACCCAGATCTTATATAAAATATCACAGAAGGCCTCACCATTTCTTCAAAAAAAAAATGCAAAGAACCTGATCCCAGCACAACATATCAATTCAAAGAGCAAGGCTAGAAAAAAATAAAGAAAAAAGAACAACTTTTTTTAGATCATCAATTAGACATACACACACACACACACACACACACACACACACACACACACACACACACAACTATGTTTGTCTGTGGAGTCACAGATACCCAAGATATATGCCCAGAAGATAATAACTTCACAACATATACAAACAAAGATGAAAATAAAATAATGCATTTGCCACAAGCTCTCCTGAAATTCCTGGAAGAAATGAAGCAAGAATTTAAAAACAATCATATAAATTAAATTAGAACTCTAGAGGAAAGATTTGGGAAAATGAACAAAAAAGGTACGAAACCTTGTTCAAATAACAAATGACTTGAAATTAGATTGGACTAGATAGAGATCAATGCCTAGATGAGACAAGAAATATTAGGGGAAAAAATTAAACGAATGAAAAAAATCAGAAAATATAAGGTATCTCTTATTAAAAACAACTGACCTGGAAAACAAGTCAAGGAAAGATACAATGAAAATCACCAGACTACCTGAAAACTTCAACCATGAAAAATCCAGGTACCACATTTAAAGAAATCATGAATTTAAATTGTCTAGACTCATTAGAAACCATGGGCAAAGTAAAAATAGAAAGATTCCATCAGTCAGTTCCTGAAAGAAAACCCAAAATGAAATTTAGGAAATTCAAAACTAGAGCTTTCATGCCAAAGACAAAATACTGCAAATACTCTAAAATAAAGGGTTCAAGTACTAAGGAGCCATAGTCAAGGTCACATAAGACATAACAACTGCATATAAAGGAGAAGAAAGCTTGGAATACTTTAGGAGACAAAAGAGAAAGACTTACAAACAAGGATAGTTTACTCAGGAAAGCTAAAGATTATCTTACGGATGTGGGGTGATGAAGTTTAATGAATTAGGAGACTTCCATATATTCCTAATGAAGTGATCCAAGCTGAGGGTATACTTTGGATTGCAAACATAGAAATAAAGAAATATATAGTAAGGTAAATATATTTGAGTAATTGAAAGTGACCTTATAATGATGAGATGTTTATATTCCAACAGAGGGAGAAAAAACAATTGTTGCTGTAGAATTTTCAAAGGTCATAAAGAGAATAAATAAGATAGAGGACTTAGGAAAAATGGAAAATATTTTACTGATTTTTTAAGAGAAAAAAAGAAAAGAGAAAGAAAAATATAGAAGAGAACAAAGAGCAAGGAGGGAGAAAAGCTTGCTATTTTATGTCAATGAGACTTGTGATAACAATATAAAAACATGGAGAAAATGGTAGCATTAGTGGGCTAAAATCATGTTGTAAGACAAGACACCATTAAAATAGACTTGATCAGAGATATAAAGGAGAAACTACATTGCTTTTAAAGGCATCACAGATACTGAATTGATATCAATACTTAATATATATGCATAGATAACATCTAAATCAGGCTAGTACAAAACCTTAAGCACGCCAAAGAATGTTAGATGACCTATAATGTAGAGAAAACCATCTGCCCATTGTGCAGGCCGGATACAAATACTTAGAGAAAAAGTTAATTGAATTTCAGAGAGAAATAGTCAGATTTTGATAATAGAGGACTGGGTATTCCTTTCAGAGTCTGGCAGATCTAACCACAAGAAAAACAAGAAAGATGTCAAGGACCTGAATAAGCTTTTTGAAAAGTTAGATATGATAGATCTCTGTCTATTATTAAATAGGAAGAGAAAGCATTATGTCTTATAAAAATTCGCCATGTACGAGGGCATAAAAACCTAACAAATAAGTGCACAAAAGTCAAAATATTAAACATGTCCTTTACTTATCACAGAGCAATACAAATTTTACTCAAAAAACGGCTTTTAAGAAAGGATTAAAAATTAATTGGACTAAATAACTTAATCCTAAAGAATTCCAGGATCAAAGAACAAAACACATAAATAACAGAAAACTGATCAAAAAAGTGATAATGAGACAATAAACCAAAACTTTTAGGAGGTAGTTGAAATGGTTGTAAGGGGAAAATTTATATTTTTAAACACTTTCATCATCAGATGACTGAATGAACACATCAGTCTATCAGTCTGTCAATTACTATGTAATTAAATGAGATGCTGCGTTTTATAATGAAAAAGCATGGAATTAAAATCTTGAATCTACTTATGTGATCTTGCTCAAGTCACCTAGTTGCTTTGTGCCAAAGTTTTCTTATCTGTGAAATGGAGAGCTGGACAAGATAACCCTTATTTCCTTCTAGATCTAAATCTATGACCCAAAGAATTGAAAAAAAAATCCTTTTCAGAAAGTAGTCAAGTACTCATGACCTAAGGAACCAAAAAACCTATTGCTCCTCCCTTTTGCTACATGTGTGAGGCTGGGCAAGTTTCCTAAATTTTCAGAGCCTTGGTTTCCTTATCAGTCAGATATTTTTGATGTTCTCCTCCTAAGATCCCAAAATCTGATATGTATTCCTAGACAAAGAAGCAGACATTTAGACTGGAAACAATCAATTCCTTCTCTTTATCTCTGAAGCAATCTTTACATTTATTTTCCAAGTGATATTTTTGGCAGGTCACTGCTAGGAATAGCTGTGAGGATCTCAAAATCTTCCTGGTATTGAGTGTGGGAATGACTGATAGAATTTATTTAGTGAGGGTGGGGGGGAGAAGAAGAGATGGAAAGAGTCAGCCAAATGAGCTGTAAGGATCTACTATTTCCTAATAGTCCTAGATAAAGAATATCCTTCTTAGGCCCCTAACTCTATTTCATTAAGCTCAGTCTTCAAAGAGAAGCCAAAGCAAACATTGATGCAGGGCTGGTGTGTGTGGAATGTGATTTGTATTCCATGCCTTAGTTTCTCCCTTCTTCCTCCCTAGTATAAGAAAGGGAATTAATGTGGGGAGAGTTGTGATTTAGGGGTTAAAATATCAATGTGTACTGAGTAGGGCAGCACCTTTGGGCATACATTTCAGAAACCTTCTCTGCCTCCTTGGTACTGAGTCAGCTGACTCCCATCCCTTCAGAGGCCCCAGGGCTGTCTAAAGTCCCAGCTCCATCACTTTCCTTGGCCCCAGGCTACCTCTCAGCTCCGTGTGAACAGCCAACTCTGCTCATTCTCAATCGCCAGGTAGCCATCCGGCCCTCTCCTTTCCCAGCACCTTGGGGGTGGAGGAGGCAGTGGGGAGAGAGCTAATTAAAGTGGCCACCCAGTCAGGAGAAAATTGAGTCCAGTTGAGGGGAAAGGGCAAAGAAAGGGGGAGTAACCTTCGGAGTAGGAACGCTGGGAGGAGGTAGAAGAGACAAGGGAGGGGCTATGGCAGCAATTTAGTGGTCACCTGGGAAACCAGGGGCCTCATTGTTCACGGTGACTTTACCTCGCTGGGAGACCTCCCTGCTCTGCCCTGGGCACGGAGTTACCACATCAGGGTGTAAAGAAGGGAAGAAGCAGACTGGGGCAGGGGTAGAGGAGGAGAGGAAAGAGAAGGGACGATCTGCGTGCCTGTGGGTCCTATCTCATGGTCTCATCCCATTTTTCCAAATGAGCCATAGTCAGTTCTGAGAAGAGAAAAATAAGGGTTAAATGTAAATAAGTAGGAGGGGCGAGGAGGGTCTAAGTAATTGTCTAGAAAAAGGCTGATAAAGTCTGAAAACAAGGCAACCAAGGGGACAACAAATCACATCTGAGGAGGTCTAGACCTCAAGATGTCTCAGAGGCAATTTGGTCCTGTTCCTCCTCCAATTCTATAGTTAGGAGGAGTGTTTGTTACTGAGCTGTTCTTAGTGACCCCATTTGGCTTTCTCATGGTAAAGATCCTGGAATGGTCTGCCATTTCCTTCTCCAGCTTATTTTACAGATGAGGAAACCGAGGCAGATAGAGTTACATGATTTGCCCAAGTAGAAAGATTCACAGGGTCTTTAGGTTCAATCCCTTGCCTCCAAGCAGAATTTCACATATATAATCCCACTCTGTTTTTAGGCTGTGAACTGTTCTAAATAAAATCACACTTCCCCTACCTTCCCCTCCCGGCAATAGACATAGGTAGCCCTCCATATAGCATTTGATTCAGCCCCTATACTCACAACTGAGGGAATGTGATATATAGTAGAAAGAGGAGGGGTGAGGATCAGGAGTTGGGTTACTGGCCTTACTTCCCTCACAGGATTATGGAGCAAGAGCTCTGCAAATCTTATTAAGGAGTATTATCTCAAAGTGAATAGCTATTTTTACCATTATTAACCATGCTTTGCCACTACTTCCCTGTATGATTTTAAGTAAGACATATCACTTCTTTGGGACCATGGCATTAAAATAGTTGAACCAAGATGAAAATATTTCTGCAAGATCACCTTTGTAAGAGTCAGAGAATTCATAGGTTCTGGGACCCCAGATCACAGCACTAAATAGCAAATAGCATCTCTGTCTCTTATCACTATCAGGACAAATCATCCCTTTCGGATCAAGAGGACTGAGAGGGAGCCACAGACCTAAGTGGTCTCTGTAAAAAGGGCGAATTAATTCACAGGCAGCACAGAGGAAGTTCCGGCATCTTCACTCTGTCCAGCTGGGATGACATCCTCACACCTCACCGCTGGATGTTAACCAAATTGTCCCTGCTCTGAGTTCTTAGGTCAAAACCAGTTCAGAATGAATCACTGCAGAGCTGAGTCCTAGGAGGGAGGTCACAGGGGCAACCAGTTGCTGGCTGTACACTCTGCTCGTTGAGGGGAATGCCAGTTAAGGTTGAAGCGTGACCAAGAGGTTGTTGTGAGGGCTGACCCTACGTAGCCTGCAAGTGGTTGAAGCTGCAAGCTTGAGGAGAATAGAGGGTGCCTGAGTCATAGGGAAGCAGTATCACTCTACAGCACTGGTGGCACATTTTCCTGCCCACACCAAGTTTAAATTCTTTGTTCATCTAACCATTATTTGGGATGAGACCTCTCTTTTTTAATTACAAAATAAGTGAGTTTCTAGTTCCTATCTCTCTTTCATCAGCGACTATCTAGAATGCTGAAAACTAGGCAAGCACAGCTTATCCTCTCCTGCCACCCGGTGGCAGAAATAAAACACTAACTCCCAAGTTAGCTTCAGTGGATAGTGGGGTCTGGAGCCAGGAAGACTCATCTTGAGTTTAAATCCGGCCTCAGACACTTATTAGCTGTGTGACTCTGGACAAGTCACTTAACACTGTTTGCCTCAGTTTCCTCATCTATAAAATAAGCTGGAAAAGGAAAAGGCAAATCATCTAGGATCTTTGCCGAGCATGTCAGACATGACCTAAAAACTGAACAACATTCAATTAGGAGTGAATGAAATAGAAAACATCCTAACAACCATAAATAGCGAGGGAGATAAATAGGATCATTGATCTAGAGATGGAAAGGACCTCAAAGCCCAGTTAGCCCAGGGGCCTCATTTCATTGATAAGGAAAGTGAGTCCAAGGAGAGCTAAATGATTCCCCAAAGTCATAAAAATAATAAATATCAGAGGCAGGATTTGAACAAGACATTTTGTTTCCAGAATCAATCAGTATACTTCCCATGGGACCCCCCTGAGTCCTACACAGGGCAGACGACAAAATATTGGAAAGCTTTAATAAAGGTCTTTGTATCTTAATATCACAATAAGTAATTTTGTATTTTAGTACCTGGAATGTTCCTGTACCTTCTACATATTCAAATTCTACCTGCCCTTTCACATTGTTTATTAGGTTCAACTTCCCCCTTCCCAGCTTCTTGGATCCTTAGAAATCTGTCCTTCCCTAAACTCCTATTGTACTTAGAACAGGGGTGGGCAACCTGTAGCCTCGAGTTCACACGTGACCTTCTAGGTCCTTGGCTGCAGCCTTTTGACTGAGTCTGTTTTACAGAACAAATCCTTTCATTAAGGGGATTTGTTCTGTGAAGTTTGAATTCAATCAAAGGGTTGCACTTGAGGACCTAGAGGGCCACATATGGCCTTGAGGCCTCAGATTCCCCACCCCAGCTTAGAGTTTATAATGTAGGCATTAGTGCTTAACTTATATTGTCCTTATTTGCTTATTGTTTCATGCGTTATCCCTGGAACTTATAGTACAGCTTTGCCACTTGCTAGCTGGGTGACCCTGGGCAAGTCATTATCTCTCATAACTAGTTTCCTCATTTATGAAGTGGGGAAAAATAATACTTGTACTACTTAACTCACAGGGTTGTTGTAAAGAAAAATCCTAGCAATTGGAGATTTAATAATGGAAAATAATAATTTTAATAACAACTAGCATTTATATAGTACTTCAAGATTTACAAAGTATTTTATAATTTTGATCTCATTTTATCCTTACATCAATCCTGAGAGAGGTGCTATTATCTCCATTTGACAGATAAAGAAACTGAGGAAAAGAGAAGTTAAAGAACTTGCCCAGCTAGTGAGTGTCTCAGGCAGGATTTGAATTCAGTTCCTCTTAACTCCTAGTCCATTTTATCCACCGTGAGACCTAGCTACCTCCTATCAATGATGATGCAAACATGAGCTATCCTCTCCCCAATGAAAACTGTGAGCACCCTTAAGTTAGACTTTGCAAACACCCCACTCCACATCACAACCTACTATAGTCCCTGGTCAGCAGTGCTCAGTAATGCTCATTTGTTAATTAGCTAACGGATCCAATTCTCCAGAGCTTATGTGATCAAATACTAATAGAAAATTATCCAAAAATTTATTACATAGAAGTCACTGAAAACCACCCTCCTGAACACCTGATAACCAAGTTCTAGAAAGTCAAGGAAAGAGGATTCAGAGACCATAAGTCTACTTTTTAGTCTCCTTGAATCCTGAAGGCTGGCCAAGTCCAAACATTTTCAGAGCTGCTCAAACAGGCTATGGAAAAACCGGTCAGGAGCTACTAAGTTTGAATACTACACCAAATACTTATCATCTGTGGGATGCTGGGAAAAGCACTTAACCCCTCTGAACCTTTGTTTCATCATCTATAAAATGCGATAATTATAGCATCTTCTTGAGAGTTGTTATGAGGACCAAGTAAGATAATGTTTGTAAAACCTACAAATGAGAGTTACTATTATTAACTCTGACTAGGCTTGTACGTAAGCAAAATAGGGCACCTCCTACATGGTATGATATAAAGGGCACCAAAAGGTCACCTGTCTCCCAAAATATCTCCCCCAATAATTTGCCACAGTGACTAAATTTCCCATCCTTAAGGTTACTGTCTCTGGAAAGTGCCTGTTAAAAACTAACTAACTAACCTGGAAAGGAACCTATTTTTTTTTGCATCATTACAGATGAGTCACCAGTTTCCTAGCAAAGAAAATGGCCCTAAGAGAATGGGACATGGATGGCCCAAGTGTTGAAAAGCAGAAGAAGAGGATGGGTTCATTTGGTTGAGAGGACTCTGGGTGCCTTTGCAAGGGCTAGTAGTACCCAAGAAGTAAGTGAGAGAACAGGGCACTGAAGAAAACCTACTTCATCCGAACCTCACCGCTCTGGGACACAAGCAGTGCAAGATTAATTATGTCCAATTATAGGTTGACAAGCTGAGGCTTTGAGAGAGTAAGTGATTTGTTTTGAATCAGAAAGCCAGGCCTGTAGGAGAAAAAGGATTTGAATATAGAACTTTGGACTCAAACCACTGATTTTTTTTCCTCCATTTCATTTCTCTCCTAACTCTTTTAATCCTGAGCACTGACCAGGACCATATAAAGAACTTATCAAGTAGCCAGTATTCAGATAGAGGGAGGATAAATGGAGAGAGCATTGAACTTGGAATCAAGTGATAAGGGTTCTAATTCCATTGCTGATACTAGGCAGGTAGGTGGTTCAGTGGATAAAGCACTAGGAATGGAGTTAAGAAGTCCTGAGTTAAAATCCAGCTTCAGACCTTTACTAGCTGTATGACCCTTGACAAGTTACTTCCCCTGCCTTTACTGCCTGCTTCAGTTTCCCTGTCTATAAAATAGGGACAATAAATAGCATCTGCATCCCAGGACTGTTGTGAGAATAAGATGAGATAATATTTTTAAAGCCTTATATAATTGCTCACTGGTATTATTAGTCCCATGACCCTGGGTAAGTTTCTTCACTCTGAACCTCAGTTTCCTTATCTATAAAATGGTCAGAATAACACTTGTGCAGCCTTCCTTACAGAGTAATTGTGAGTAAAAGAGTTATATGCATTAGAAATTACAATCATACTTACAGCAATTATAGTCACAGTTATAATCAATAACATGTGTTAGCGATGAGTATCATGGTAGAATGGCTTGAAGTCAGAAAAGACCCGAGTTCAAGTCTTTTTTATGCATACTAATTATATGATCCTGGTTAAGTCAATAACCTTTCAGAGTCTCAGAAAACTCTAAGACTATAAGTTACAATTTCTATCTGGGTACTTTTCCTATACTGATGAAATCCTAGTTCTAGAGTTCATAGCAATTTTTAAAAAAATATATAAAATTATCAGTATTTTGATCCAGGAAGGAATAGTTCTCATGTTTTAGCTTTGTGGTTACCTTACAGCACTTGAGAATCTCCAGTTAGGGCTGCCTCTATGTGTGGCTGTGTGTACACACACACACACACACACACACACACACACACACACACACACTCTATATATATACATCACCCACCCCACCTATTTCAAACCTTCCACTGGAATCCTGATCGGGTATCCAAGTGTAGACAGCCAGAATGTGACAAGACAGACAGAGAGGATCTCTTTATCCCAGAATCAATGCAGAATATGTGACACCCAGGAAGGGGAAGGAGAGGTCAGGCAGGGCTGCTGATGAGAAACTAGGGGAAGCTAGTAGGACCCAACCTGAGTATGACTATAGAAGGCAAGATCCTTCCTGTGTGAAGACCAGCCAGGGCAGGCATGGTGACAAGTAGGATTCTTTACCCCCCAAAGAAGCAACACACAACTTGAGTAAAGCCTCCAGGATGGCAAGAAGCACACTATACCAGCCCCTCCCAAATGCAGCCAAAGCCAATGGAACTTGACAGGCAAAGTGAAATAGTACCTTGAGAAACTTCTAGACCTGAGATCCCTTAGGAAAATGCCCCCTGGGTTACAGGGTACCATGACTGAAACTAGCATTGATCTGGGGCAAGAGATAGGCAGGCCACTGATGCTGTACCTCAGAGGATCTTATGGAAAGGAGGGGAGACATGGTTATGTCCATGTTTTCAGTGGGAACATGTGAGAGATGCTAGAGATTAATCTTGATACTTTATGCCAAGGGTTCAGAACTTGGAATCCACAAACCCCTAAGCTTTCAGGAAGCATAGAAATCGTTACATCTATTTTCACTGACCTCCGACGGAAATTTATCATTTTCCTCAGTTCTGAATATAGGCACAAACATTATTCTGAGAAAGGGTCCACGGATTGGCAAAGGAGTCTACCACATGCACAAAAGTTAAAAATCCTTTTATTCTATACAGCAGTTAAAAAGTTGGAACACAGTACTGCTGAAAAAGTTTGTAAATTAATATAAGATGATAGATTTAGAATCAGAAGGGATCTCATAGACTATCTAGTCCAATGCCTTTAGCTTATAGGTAGGGAAGTAGACTCAGGGCAGTTAAAAGACTTGCCCTGGTCCCATAAGAAGTAATAGCTAGCCTTTGTATTGTGCTTTAAGATTTTTGTAAGGATTATCTCATTTGATTCTCACAAAAACCCTGAAGAGTGGGTATTGTTACTATCCCATTTTTCATAGGCTAAATGCTTTGCAGCTGGTCCTGCAGCTGCTAAGTGTCTGAGGCTGGATTTGAACTCAGGGTTTCCTGACTTATTTACTGCACCACCTACCTGTTGCAACTAGTAACTTACAAGACTGGGATCCAAACCTAGGTCCTCTCACTCCCAGAACCAGCAGTGTTTCTGTATAGGCTCCCAGGCCAGGAGAGCTCTAAGGGGAGTATTAATAATCAATTTCCGTGCCTGGCTGGGGTACAGTCCTGTCTGTAGGCAGAGCCCTGGAGGTCCCCAATGGTCCTTGGACTCCGTAATCAGATAATGATCCTGATGTCTGAATGATGGAGGTACATGAGGGCTTTGGAAATACTCTGTAGCCCATGGCTACATTGTGCACCATTGTTCTCCTTCCTAAGGCCTTTCTACGCCAAAGGATTTAGGATTATAGGTTCTTTGAGGTTAGCAAGTATAATCTTCCCATTTAAAAGAGAAAAAAAAACCTGAGGTCCAGAGACAGAAAGTGGTGCATTCAACTTGCCAGAAGTTGCATTGCCAAGATTCCAATCTATGTCCTCAGCATTCATTCAAATATACTAGTGTCTCATTTTGCCACACAGGCCCAGGGCCTGGGAGAATTGGACTGGGGAAGGTAGTGGTGGGGGACGGTCGGGTCAGTAGGGAGAGAGGTCTGATGAAAATTAGGAAGCTTGGAGCAAAAAAAAAAAAAAGGAATTTTCAGAGTTTCCCTTTGAATTTTTCAGAGGAAATTTGGTTGGTCTGTGTAAGAGGGAAAGACCAAATGTGTCTACTGCAGGTAGACTTTCAGGTAGATAGGAACCAGGAGGTGATTCAGAGAGGAACAGAGAGATTATGAGGCCCAGGGAAAGACAATATAAATGACATATGCCAATAACCTCTGAGAAAGGAAAGGAAAACAAAGGAACAAACATTTATATGGTACCTACTGTGTACCAGGCACTGTGCTAGGTGCTTCACAAATATCATCTCGTTTGATTCTTAGAATGGTCCTGAGAGGTAGGTGCTGTCATTATCCTCACTTTACAGTTGAGGAAACTGAGGCAAACAGAACTTCCGTGATTTGTCCACAGTTACACAGCTAGTAAGAGTTTAGGATGGATTTGAACTCAGTTCTTCCTGTATCATCTGCACCATCTAACTGTCTCTTGGTGCTTGATGGCTTTTGGAAGCTGTGCAATGACATCTCTTGCAATCTCCCCTCCTGGGCAGCCTACTCGTGATCCCCCTGGGCAGGATCAAAGTCAGAAAAAAGGGCTTTGCTTGACCATCTGACCCTCTATCTCTTCTACGAACCTCTAGAGAAAGAAGCAATGTGAATGGAGTTGTCTCCAAGGTCATTTATGATTCTAAAAAGGATGAGCAAAGTGAAAGCATCATCCCTCAGTGCAGGGCATGAGGTCTTAATATTTTCTGTGTCAAGTTCCCCTTGGGCAATCTAGTAAAACCTATGGACCCACACTCAGAATAATATTGGTTGCTAACATCATTCATAATGGAAGGAAATACTAAAATTCAATTAGAACTTAGTGAAAGTAAAGATGTAATTATTTTTTTCCTATTCAAGTTCATGCACTCTCTCCCCCTCCCCCAACTCTACCCCTGAATCCCAGATCTCGGGTTGAGAACCCCTGCTATATAGTATGCCAGACTTGTTCCTAAGGCCGATGGAAACAGAACATCTCTACTAACCCCAGACCCTCTGCCCATATACCCTGACCTCTTTCCCTTCCCTCCCACCCCATACCTTCTCCCTGGATTTCATGGGAGATAACTCCAAGGGAGGGGTCATTTCTAAGAAGACTATTCCCAGACCTCTGGGTCTGGTTTAAGCCTCTGGGCTTGTTATTTAATCCCTTCCTCCTGGCTTTGAGGTCTGGCTGTCTCCTCTAAGCCTGCCTCATTTTCCCCTATCAGCTCTCCTCCTGGACATGGCCCTGCTTTTCTTTGACTACTCCCTTTTGTCCATAAACCCTAGGGCCTCCTTGCTTCCATCATCTCCCCCCCCACCAACTCCCCTCCTTCCCTTTTTCTAAGAAACCCTGATGCAGACTTGTGGAATGTGTCCCCTGCCCTTTTGACACAGGGACTGATGCCACCCTTGGGGCCGGGGGAGGGCAGAGCCAAGAGACACAGCTCACATGTATTCTCTTGACCTAGCCCATATTTGTTACGTTGCGTCGTCCTGGAAGTCTAGAAAAGGACTCAATCCAACTACTTCTCATTCCTTCATCCTCTACATCAGGACCCATAATAAGCTCCCTCTGACTTTCTGCTTCCTGACCATACCCTTATACTATCAACGAAAAGTCACAGTTTAAAACACACACACACATGCACACACACACACGCACACACACGCACACACGCACACGCAGAGTTATCTCTTCTCCTCCAGCCTACACACCTATCCTGTCACTGAGCATCTTGTCCAGGCCCCCAAGTTGGTTTTCATTTCAGGTGGGGATGGAGAATTTCTCAACAACCTTGGCCCAGTCTGTTCTCAGACATCAATAAAGTCTGCCGGAGCTGGCCTAACTCCCTGGCTTAGATCTGCCGCCCCTTCTCCCCTTTCCTTCTCCTCATCGCTGGCTCCAAGGAAGGAATGCTGCTAGTTACATAATTGGATGTTCCCAGCACAGAAGCTGACATAGGAGGTCATGCGCGCACGTGTGCAAAGCCGCCCTTTTACTTAACAATACCTTTTTCGGGCATCGAACTTTCCTTCTTCAGCTCCAGCCCCCACTCCTTCTACACCATCAACAATCAAGGGAGATTTATAGAGCTTGGCTCAGCTCGGAGCCATTCCAACCTCAGTCTGGAAGGAGGGGTCATGGGGTTGAGTTTACGCTGCCTTTTATTTTTTCCCTTGTAGAACAGGGAAAGAAGTGACTATTTGGCAGGGGTCTCTGGTGCCCAAGGCAGCTGTGTGTATGGCTCCTTCAAGCAGAACGGGTCAGAGAAAGTGAAAGGAGTTGGGCACGATAGAAATAAGCCTATTTTGGGGAGGGGGGAAGGATTAATAAGGACTGATGTTTGAAAAGCAGTAAAGTCCAGGGAAGGGCTTCATCCTAAGGAAGAGAAACGGGCATCAGAGCAGGCAGGGGCAGTGCCACTCCAGAGACCCAGATAGGGAGAGGAGGCTGTGATGGCAGCAAGCTTTGGTGCTGGTTAGTTCTGCGTAACACCAGCTGACCCAGACCCTTAAAATTTAGAACTCTAAAGGGATGACTATGAATTTGATTACCCTGCAAAAGAAAACAGGATAGAGGGCCCCAGTCCCAGGGTGGAGAGGACCACAGTGCCTCTGGTGTGCTATGCAGCTGTCTTGGGGAACACAGAGTCTCAGTGAGTTCAACATTGAACAGAGCTGGGAGGACCTGATGTGACAGCTCTTGGGAGGGGCTTGGGGCCTGGGGGAGCAGGGATAGTAGTGGCTAAGGCTTCAGAGACAGCTCAGATTTCCAGCTTGTTTTCTTACCCCTTAATACTTAGTTGGGAGAAAGTCAGCTAGTGTCACATCAACTTTTTTTTTTTAAATATGAGAGGCACAAACCTTCCAGGAGTTTATGATGTAGATTGACCTTGTAGGAAAAGAAGGGAAGGGGAGTGTGTGTGTGTGTGTGTGTGCGCCCTGGAAATGCTCCCCAATACACACCATCTAGGTTAGAAATGCCTTAAGCATTGGAATATGGGATGAAAGAAGGTCCAAGTCTGAATAGAAGAAATGTGTGTCTCCAGAGGAGGATGGCATAGCTTCTAAAAACCAACAAAGCCCAGTGCTTCCAGGCCACTAGGGACTGTCTTCTGTTCTCTTCCAAGAAATCTGCCCCTTTTAAGATGATGCAGCCCTACTTGGAAGCCTCACAGTTTGTGGCTTCCTTGTCTTCATCTCCATCTCTGGGTCAGGTCTCTCATCTCCAAGATCCATCTGAAACATTACCCAGACTTTGACTGTTTTTCTTCTAATTCCCCATGCAAAATGCTCTTCTCTTTATCTGGAATTGGCTCAAAACCTGCAGAGTTTATGGTTTACTGAGACCTCAGAAGAAACCTCAGAATTACACATTTGCAAAGAATCTCGGGTTGCCTGGTCCAACTCTTAACTTTCCTGAGAATTCCCTCCATGGCATCTCTGAGTGAGGGAGCCACTTTGGAGGCTTCATGTAAAGGGTTGGGGGAGGATCTCACCATCTCCTGAAGCAATCTATTCCATTTTTGAAGAATTCTAATTGGTAGGAGGTTTTTCCTTTCATCAAACCTAAATCAGTTTCTCTTGAAACTTCCACTCATTCAATCTTATCCCTTTTCCATGTGATAGCCCTTAAAATACATGAATAAAGCTATCATGATCCACCCTTCTCCCCTAGTTTTCTCTTCATCAGGATAAACATCCTTACTTCTGTTGAATAATTCTCATATGAGAGGCAGTGTGGAATTATGAAGAGAATGTTACACTTGAAGTCAGGAATGCCTGTAGTCAAATCTGACTAACCTGCGTGAGCAGCCTCAGTTTCCCCCTCTGTCAACTGCTCCTTATAGAATCATCTCGTGGGGTTGGTATGGCATGAGGTTCAAATGAGATAATGTCTGTAAATTATTATAAAGTGCTAATACCTGTTAGTATTATTGCATATGGCACGGCCTTGATATATCTTACCAATCTGGCTCCCTTTCTGTAGATGCTTAGTTCTAACTCAACAATGACCTTCTCAAAATACAGCTACCTGAACTAAATACAATACTCCAAATGGAGTCTGATAATTAGGGAAGACTTCAGAAGGACTATAACCTCTAAATGCACCCTAAGATCTTGGTCCTTCTTACAATGATAGGGTAAAGGGAGTTTTAGGTAAATCATGGAAATTATCCTTTCCATACTTTCTGTACTGGTCTATTATTCCCCTCTGAATTCCCCTCACCCTTCTACATGTTTCTAAGAATGATAGATTCAGAGCTGGAAGGGACCTTAGAGGTCATCTGAGCCAACTGCTTCATTTTTCAGATAGGGAAACTGAGACCCACAGAGGTCACATGATTTGCCCAAGGTCAGTTACACTGGCAGGGTTGGGACTTGAACCGATATCTCCTTCTCTAGACCCAGTGTTCTTTGCACTGTATCATCCATTCTCTTCCTCTTTCTGTGCTTTGAAATATATTCTCCTTGTCCTGGCCCAGAAAGCAGAAGAGACTGCTTCCCAATCAACTATCATTGACTAGCTACAATGCCCCTTTGAAGCTTTTGAATCTCCCACCTGTTCCAGACATTATGGAAGATCCAACAGGGAGAAATCTAAAAAAAGGACAAGGCATAGAAAAATTAAGTCAAAGGGTTGGTGGAACTCTCAAGTGAGTGGATGGAGTACATTATATCTCCAGTCTTGAGCAGAAGTCACAGGTGAGCAATGGCGAAAGTTTAGAGAAGAGAGAATTACCTAGCATGTGCTTTGAATTCATATCTCATTCAGCGGCCATTCTGCAATGACATTGCTATTTGCTTTTTCTGCTTTCCTTGTAACATAAGCTATTGGAGAAGATAAAGTGATTCAACAGAAAAATTTTCTTTCTGTCTGCTGATGGCTAATGAATAGATACATACTAGTTTTCTATCCTGCTGCAGGACATGGAGGACATGCAGGACATGGAGAGGTTCCTAGAATTCTGAAGGTTATGTCAATAAAGTTCAGGATCTTATAGGTCCTACCAAGCTAGAATGTCCTTGAATGGATGCACTATAAACCTAATGAAGAGATATAAAGTTTAGGTAGGATCATCCTCAGAAGGTTGGTCATTGGGTTGGCCATTATTTATGGTCAGAGCAATTCACAAAAACTATCTACCAAAGCATGAAGGAAGCTACAATATTTATCAGTTGTGGGAATACCCACACTGATGAAATTAGCATTCCTTTGAAGTTCTAGAGAAGTATAAAAAAGCATGTGGCTAACATTTGACCAAAGGAATAGAAAGGACTGGCAGATGTGATTACTGGGTCAGTATCAACAATCTCTGAAAGATCATGGAAAAGAGAACCAGCATCAAAGTAGCACGGAAGGGCAAATGTCCCAATTTTCAAAGAAAAGAAGAGAATAGCAAGGGTGGGGAACCTGTGGTCTTGAGACCACATATGGCCCTCTAGGTCCTCAAGTGCAGCCCTTTGATGGAATCCAAACTTCAGGGCCACACTTAAGGACCCAGAGGGCCACATGTGGCCTCAAGGCTGCAGGTTCTCCACCCCTGGAATAGAATCTGCAAACTGTACTCTGGTGAACTGGACTTTGAATCCTGGAAAACTGTAGAATTTATTACTAAAGTAAAGGTTAGTAAGTATGTTGAAAGTGAAGAGATGATCACACAGGACCAGGAGAGTCTCATTATGAATAGGTCATGCTAGACTAGGCCCACTGGTTTACTTTTGTTGTTGGGGCTACTAGATTGGTAGGTGAGGAAGATGCTATAGAAAAGCTATAAATATTTAGATTTTA
This sequence comes from Potorous gilbertii, assembly GCA_028658325.1. Lineage (NCBI taxonomy): Eukaryota > Metazoa > Chordata > Mammalia > Diprotodontia > Potoroidae > Potorous > Potorous gilbertii. Next base: position 89,163 of record JAQQSK010003824.1, read on the forward strand.
GCAAAGCATTTGACAATCTGTCATCTCTTGGATGTGAAATGTGAGGTACGCAATAGTACAATAACTACACAATCTTGGACCTGATTGAATGACTGGATCTAAAGAGTATTCACAAATAGCTCAACGTCAACATGGAGGGAGGTCTGTAGTAGAGAGCTCCAGGAATTTGTTTTTGGCCCCATTCTTTTTAGTATTTTTACAAATCATTTGGTTAAAGGTATAGATGGATTTGTTTGAGACCATACCACATTAGAAGCAACTAACACCAACAGGGATGTTGATAGCATGGAAAAATGAGAAAATATAGAGGGAACATCATAAATGTTTTCAAGGATTTGACAGCCTGACATGTAGAAGAGAGATTGTATTTGCTTTTCTTGGTCCTGGAGAGCAAAATTATAAGTGGAAGTTGCAGAGAAGAGTTTATTTTATTCCATAAGTTAAAAATAAAATAAATTGTAGAAAAAGAGTAGTGAGATGGCACAGAGGATAAGAGGCAGGGCTTATGAGTCTGATTTCATATCCTGCCTCAGATACTTGAACAAGTCACTGAACTTCTGTCTGCCTCAGTTTCTTCATCTTACAGGGACAATGAGAGTGTCTAACTCCCAGGGCTGTTATGAGGATCCAATGAGATAATATTATAGAACAGTTTGTAGGCATCAAAATGGGGACCAGCGGTCTTCTGACTGCCAGACCAGAGCTTTCTACCAACCACCTGACACCATCTGACTTCAATGGCAAACACATGTTCTTCAATGAAGTCAGGATTTGGCCCTTTCTTACTCTGGGATCAGAACAGACTGCTGCTTCTTCTGCTCAGTCTACGCCAAATCATCTCTTAGGAAGACAGAGATCAGAACAAGAGAAGATGGGGCCAAACCACAGAATCTCAGAATGAGAAACCACATGTGTATCTCAGGTTGAGTGAATGTCTTTCCCCAGACCACACTCTCCAGCTTCCTTTGGTTCAGCACGGCATGGGTTGGTTCTCTGGCTCTTTGGAAGGCAGCTTGCTAGAAACATTCTTATACTCTATAAGCTTTTTCTGTCTTTACAAGAGGCTGTTGGCATAGCTGTGAGAAGCTGGAGGGGTGCTGGCTATGGGGAGCTGTGGTCACAAAGTCCCAGGTTGCAAATCCAAGTGTCCTTTCATTCATTACCAGTATGGGCAGGTCCTTCCTCATTGCTAAGTATACACACACACACCCAGAGGAGAGTTCTTTGAAATCCACAACCCTAAGCCTTTATCTTTGTGAAAGACTTTGCTGAGTGAAAAACTTTCTAACCACACAGACAAGAAAGGGGTGCAGGGTATGGGGTAGAATGAGAAGAAGAATATACTGCCACATAGGAGAAGTATCAATGATTCAGTAGGGGAAATGACCAGGGAGGGGTCGGTAGCAAGCACATCTTAGCAAAAGAATGCTACTTCTAAGGGCTGCAAAGTACAAGGCACAGGCAATCATATGGGATTCTGAAAGAGCCAGAGAGCTGACAAGATCCCACATCAAAAGTTTTTGATTTAAGCTACTGGAAAATTTTTCCCCCAGTGGGAACATGCTTTCTTTAAAAAATATGGAATATTAACAGAAAAAGATTTGATTTATAGAAATTTAAAAAAAAATTTCTATGGAAAAAATTATAATTTTTCTGGACTACAATTCTTTTTAAAAGTAAGACTTTAGTGAAGTGCTTAAACATCAGTACCATATTTTTATTCTATTATCTATATGCAATATTTCAATATGTTTTTTGGGAATAAATGGTTAAGCTTATTATTAGGAATATGTTTACTTAGACATAATTGTTTATTTTAGATTATAAGTTTATGGGAGAGGAAGCATGTCTTTCTCCTTTTCTGTTCTGCATGGAGAACTAGGTGCTCAATCTTTCATTACTAACATTATCGCTGTTTTTATTTATATGAATGATTGTGATGAAGATGATGAATATTCATATTTCTATTTTATTTATACATCCTTTTCTTTGAGCCTCATAAAAACCTTATGCTCTAGTTAGGACCTATAGTATACTATTTTCCCATTATTCTCCCATTTGCTAGAAGAGGCAACTAGCTCAGAATGGATAAAAAACTTGCCCAAGATTAATAAGTGCCTTAGCCAGGAATGGGACTTAGGCATTCTGATGCCAACTCCAGTACTCTTTCCATGAGGTTTTGATGGCAGTCATGATTCTTAGGTAGACTCTACCATGATGTCAGGGGCTTCTGATCTCTCCTGGCCACAGTGGTTCCTAGACTGCATGGACTTAAACTTCTACAGTTCAGAGTTCAGTGAATGGTCTCCAGAATTAGCCTCTAACAGAGGCTGACTCTGGGATTAATGGAAACTTTTAGAGGTCCCACCAGTGCCTCCAAAGGTCAGGAAGAAGCTAATGGTCTTACCTCTGTATCAGGGTCCCAAAGAGAAGATGAAGGGCTTTCTGCATGTTCTCAGTACATAGCCATCTCCATTGCTCCATCATCAGCAAGAGGAGGAGGTCCAGGGCTGTGTCAGCTAATGGTGTCTCTGAATCTGGAGACAAGAAAGGGTTAGGAGTAACTTAAAGAAAGGGCCTTATGCTCGAGGAGTTCATTAAGCAAAGTAGAACTATGCAATCTCCTCCATTTTTAAATCAACCACTCCATATTTATAGAATTCCTCTAATTCAAAGGAAGGGGGCAAATACTTAGTGACTAGTATGTGCAAGATGGGATGTATATGTATACTTTATTTACTCCATGTCAGTTAGTGAATAGAGGTGGCTAGGTAGTACAGTGAGTATTGGATTTGGAATAAAGAAGACCGAAGTTCAAATTCCACCTCAGACACTTAATAGCTTTGTGATCCTAGACAAGTTACTTAACCTTTGTCTGCCTCAGTTTCCTCCTCTATCAAAATGAACTCAATAATAACACCTATTTCCTAGGATTTTCATGAGATAAAGTATTTTGTGTTCTCTCTCTTTCTCTGTCACTGCTCGGCCTTCTTGTTCTTTCTGTCTCTTTCTACACACACACACACACACACACACACACACACACACACACACAGAGTTACAACATCTTCATACATAAAAATATCTGTGGATTTCATATTGACCTTTTTTCTTTTGAGGCAATCAGGGATAAGTGACTTGCCCAGAGTCACAAACTTACCAAGAGGCTGAATTTGAACTCAGGTCCTCCTAACTCCAGGGTCAGTGCTCTACCCATCAATTCAGTTTAAAAATGTAATATTATCTATGTTTTATTGTATTTTAATTTATTTTGTCATATAGTTCTCAATTATATTTTAATATATAGTGGTTTAAGCTATATATATAGTTTTACTATAGTTTATGTATTATATTTAATAGGCAATAATTCAATATATTACATTGTATATGACATGCAGTATTTATATATACATACAACATATGTGTGTGTATATACACACGTGTCTATATACATGTATATACTATTATCATTAATTGTTATTTTTATTATATATTTTTAGGTTGTATGTTCTATATGCCCAGATAGCTCTGGAGGCAAAGGAATCATGTTCCAGAACTGAAGAATCTCAGATTTGCATCTGAAAGCATGAATTCCCTGTTGTAGTAGTCCCAAGATGTCATCCTGCCTCTTCTTGAGAACTGCCAGTGACAGGAAGCTCACTATTTGCTGAGAAAGCCCATTCCAATTTTGGACAGCTCTGATTATTAAGAAGTTCTTTTTTAGGTATAGAAAGGTCACAACTTGCACGCGGCCAGGGAAATCCTTCCTAATAGTCCTCACCCAGTCTCATGGAATGCCATAGGATCACGGCTCTAAAGCTGGAAGGGGCTGCCGAAGTCATTGAGACCAACCCCCTCATTTAATAGTAAGAAAAGCAACTGGGAGTTTAAGCTACTTGCATAAGTTCATAGTTAGTAGGTGGTAAAGACAGGATTTGAATCCAGGCCCTCTGACTCTAGTGCTCTTTTCCTGTACCATAGTATCCTTGGAGGAAGACCCAACTAAAGAGACTTTCTTGGAAAACATAATAGCAGAGAAGCCATTGGTTCCTAGACCTACAGGCTTGGGAGTCAAGATTTGAAGGAACCTTCTACAATTGGAGGGGCAGAGCTTGTTCTGATACCTTCTTTTTTTTCTCCTTTCAGTAAAATGGAAATTATAATTCCTGCTCCCTCCCAGAATCATGAGTGGAGTGGTTGACAAAAGAACAGTTTTGTACAGTCAAAAGTAAGCAGGCTCTGAACAAAAAGTGGTAAGAGTCTATACATAATTGTTCTCCTGAGCCATTCAGAATGGTCTCAAATCCTCTCTGATGAGCCTGGAAAGAACCTCAGAGTACCTAAGACTTAATATATACTCTAGGAAGAGTGCATATTATCCCTTTTGGTCTAGACTTCCATAGGCATGTCTCAGTGAAGTCTCGCTACTATGATTTGGTTCCTTTCCTGGCCTATAGATGATTCGACTATTGTTTGGATATAACTAGAACTAGAACCATAGAGTTTTAGATCTGGAAAGGATAACAAGATCATAGATCTATAGCTGGAAAGGACCCCAGAGGTCATCTAGGTCAGCGGTATCAAACTCAAGTAGAAATGGGGGACAACATCCTATACATGGGCTGCTGAGTGGCCCAGCAGATACAGTGCTGGGTCTGGAATTAGGAAGACCTGAGTTTAAATCCATCCTCAGGTAAAGAATAGCTGTGTGACTCTCATCAAGTCACTTAACTCTCTTTACTGCAGTTTCCTCATCTGTAAAATGAGGTGGAGAAGGAAATGACAAACCACTCCAGTATCTTTGCCAAGAAAACCCCAAATGGGGTCATGAAAAGTTGGATGCTACTAAAACAACTAAACAACAACAATTCCATACATAAAGATATTGGGAGACTGCATAGTGATGGACTTAAAATGTAATGTTATCTATGTTTTATTGTATTTTTATTTATTTTGTTATATTGTTTTCAAATACATTTTAATCTGGTCTGTTGGGGCACTCAGGGGTGCTGTAGGATAGCTCTGATTCAGGTCAATGTCCTCACTTTACAAAAGAGAAAGTGGAGCCCAGAAAGGTGCAAGGATTCTTAGGTCACAGGGCAGTAGCTTCTCAGGTCACAGGGCAGTAGCAGAGCTAGATCAGTCTTTTCCTGTACCACACCCATCTAGTATTTCTTCAGTAGCAACTTATACCTGCATCTACCTGCCCCAACCTGCCCAGGTCTAGACTTCTTGGTTTTGGGCTGAATTCCAAGGAAGGGTGGGGACTAATTACATAACTGACATCTCATCATTGCTTCTGAGGAGTTCCCAGATAGGCAGGGGCTTTCTGAGCCTGAGTCATCTCTTACAGCATGACTCTATTTAGGCAGCTTTTGAAGCTGATGTCTGCAGCTGCCACCTTGTGGTCCAAGGTGCTTACTGCTTAGTGGAGCCAAAAGGGAAAAAGGGAGAAGAGCATTATAAAGAAAAAAATGGGAATCTCATTCCCCTTTCTCCCTAGACTTTTGGCTCTATCAAGGCATAGATGGGGGTGGGAGGAAATCAGCCTTTATATAGCACCTACTGTGTGCCAGGTGCTCTGCTAAATTCTCTCTTTACAAATATCTCTTTTGATGCGCCCAATGACAGGCACAAAATACTAACATAAAGAACTAATGGCCCATGTTTATATCTTAGTATTTGTGGGAGAAATTTGTTACTATATCCCTGTCAGGATGAGAGTCTCTTCTCTTTCTATGGCACTTTACTCCTAGAACATTTCATCTACTTGCTGTCACTGTTACCCGGTGAGGGAAGAAGGCACAGAAGTTACAAAACCATTTTGCAGATGGGAAAACTGAAGCCTCAAAATTTCAAGTCCTGATGAGATACACTACCAGGTAGATACACTACCAGGACCCAGGTCCCCTGCCCCTTTATAAACTCAGATTATACTGTTGTTATGATTTACAATTAAGAGTAACTAACATCCTCTTTGAAGATACTAGAGAGAGAACAAAGTTCATGTGATAAGCTCAGAAATGCCTTGTCTCAGAGGATCTCAAGACCTAAGATTCCTTTTCTCTCTCACAATGGTATATACTCAGGTCTCCTGGTGGTATAGACACACTGTGAGAGTCCTATGTTTTTACTGTGATTGTTTAGTGAGGTCAGACTCTTCATGACTCTACTTGGGGTTTTCTTGGCATAGATACTGGAGTTGTTTGCCATTTCCTTCTCCAGCTCATTTTACGAAGAGGAAACTGAGGCAAAGAGGGTTAAGTGATCTGCCCAGGGTTGTACAACATTCTATACACTGAGCTACTAGCTACATCTATATTTTGTGTTTGTATATATGTGTATGTATATAAAAACTATAGAAAAGACTTAACTATCCTCAAAAGAGTTATGGGATTTAGAGTGAGTAAGGATATCTATTGATGCCCAATAAAATTTTAGTTTTTTATTTATGATTGTTTATTTTGGTCTGGGCCCATGATTTTATCCATGTAGAGAACCCCTAGGAAAGAGCTTCCACTGTTGGACATTAAGAACTCATTTGAAACTTCTAGTTTAAGAGAGTTTTGGGGGAGGGGGTGGGTGGTGGGGACAGGGGCCTGAGAAATTAACTGCCTTGCCCCTGGCCTCATAGTTAGCATGTGTCAGAGGCAAGGTCACAGAATCCTACATCTAGAATTTGAAGAGACTTTAGAGGTCATCAAGTCTATCCTTTCCATTTTAAGGTGAGGAACCTGAGTCTTAAAGATGTCACACAGAAGGAGAGCCAGGATGGAAAAATTCTCTAACTTCAGAACCAGAGCTCTTTCCCCTGGCACCAGGAAGCATCATACCTTCTGGGAAATGTCAGTACTTCCTTCACCTCAAAGAGAATATGAAACTCAGGGCACTATGTCATCTTCCTAGTGCCTAGCACAGTGCAGCAGATAGAATACTAGCTAATATTTTTGTAATGTGTTAAGGTCTGCAATATACTTTACATACATTATCTTATTTGAACTTCATGACCATCCTTTCAGGTAGGTGCTAGAATTATTCCTATTTATGAAGAAACCTAGACTAAGAGAAGGTAAGTGACTTGGCCAGGGTCATACAACTATTAAATGAGGCAAAATTTCAACTCAGATCTAGTCCAAAATATCCAAGGTGTCAAACTTGTGGCCCAAACTGAGCCAGAGAACGATGTAATTGGGAAATGTTTAACAAAATACATTAAAATGCCATACATATAGATAATGCTAATTAGTGGTTTTCTAAGTCAGTTCATGGCCTTCTATTTGTTTGATACCATTGCCTCACCCCACCTAGCTACCTGAGTAGCTAAGATTCTGATAAGACAACATATGGTTTTTACAGGTAGCCCTGCAAGTCTCTGTACCTGCTAAGACCCATGCATGGGTTTTAGAAATCTGTTTTCCCACCAGCTTTTCCCATAGTTCATAGGATCACCAAGATTTAAAACCATTTTTGCACCAGGCAGGATCTCAGGTATAAGGCTGCCATGCATGAATGAGCATGGATAATTTTGTACAAGGAAAACTGATTTCTGATGAACTCATTCTAGCTTGAAGAAGGTTGCAAGCATTCAAGTGGTCCAAAAATAAGCACCCTGTTAATTACCTCATTTACAAAATCCAGTGGAGAGGGTGAAATAGATGTCTCTTCCACTCTAAGTCTTTCATGCTAGTCTGGTGGGCATCTCTCCTCTGAGTTTCAGACACTTTAGAGAAACCTTGAGATCATGAAGTTCAATTCTAGTGACCCACAGATGAGACAGTATTTTGACTTCTACTTCTCTCTGAGGCAGGTGCATATTGACTTACCATGGTCACTGTTGCTTTCATTTGGAGGGGAAGCAGCATTATCTGAGGGACTCTTGCTGCACTCATCTGTACATTCTTTGGGGTTCTGCTCAGAATCCTTTTCCAAGGCTTCTTCTGCTTGTATTTCCAGGAACTTGCTCTGCTTTTCAATGAATGACTCCATCCCAGAGATTGACAGGATGTCTGACTCCTGAAGAAATCAATTGGCATGGGTGGGTGGGGAAATCATAGCATCAAGAGAAGGCCCAGAGATCAAATGCAGCTGTATCAATCCCTTCCTTGGTGTCCACTTACACCAGAAGTGATAGTGTACCTTGATAACAGTCTACCCTCATCCTGGAGAGGAAAACTTCTATTTACTAGTTACCTTGCAACTGAAATGATGTCTCATTTAATTAATACTCACTATACACTTAGGCTGCAGCTATAGGATTAGATTCCCTCTTCATTTATGTCTTTCCTTCTATAATAAAACTATGTCACTTATAAAAGCCAACCAACCAAGTGGGAGTAACACAAGAAACAGAAACACTCTAAACATGCTAAACCACAACTCATATCAAGACAAGAGATTCTGCTGTTAGATATGCTCAACTTCAGAGACTCGGCCCCAACACAGCCTTTAGGAATCACTTACAATACCATGATCAGACATAATGGCTACTGATCCTTGAAGCTCCCTGGGAGTTCTGTTCTTACCACATTACTTTCCCGGAGGCAATATAAGACCTTCTCATGTGATTCAGCCACATTTAATACAGGAGCGATTTTGCTAGATGGGAACCTTAGCCTAGACCTGTGAGAAGAAGGAACACAGAACAGGGCATGATATGGATCTTGGTCCCCAACAATTATATGATTTGTTCACAAATCTCAACACTGCAAAACTTCAGCACTTTTTTACTGGTCCCATCATAGCTAGCCACTATATACCAAGACTCTGAAAAGACTGTGCACTCTGGGAACTAAATGGAACATTTGAACTGAGCTGTGGTTTTCCCCATGCCTTTGAATTTGATTGTGGTATTTGATATTGGATGGGTGACACAGTATAAAGATCTGAAAACAACTGTCCTTATTTGCTGGCACCATTTCTGAAACTCTATTATCCTCCTTGGCTAAGAGGCTTTGTCCCAAAGTCACTGGGGAAGGAGGGAGCTGGTATTCTGATACTGTGAAACATGGAATACCCATTGGTCCAAATGTCACCAGGGACCCATAAAATATAGGTGTGGGTAATAACAAGGTAAGGACATTGATCCCTTTATGGTGACAAAGGTGTAGGTTGAATGAATGACTGAATACATTAAGGTTATTAACGATATCATGCTAATAGAGAGAGTCCTTTCATGGTCCCTTAAGTAAACAAGAGTCCTGGGACTCTTTCTGCTAATGTTGACTTCAATAACTTTTGGCAATGTCTGATGACCCTTGGGCTGCCAAGAAGAACTGTTCTCAGTCTGAAACCTAATGATTAAAATAGACTCTGTAGATTTTTATTTTGGCCTTCTGATGAAGTTTTGATTACTAATATATGGTCTCCTTAAGATTTGTAGTTATTATTCGATTGTGTCTGACTCTTCATGAACCCATTTGGGATTTACTTGGCAAAGATATTAAAGTGATTTGTCATTTTCTTTCTCGATTCATTTTATAGATGAGGGAACTGAGGCAAAAAGGGTTAAGTTACTTGCCCAGGGTCAAACAAGTATCTGAAACCAAATTTGAATTCAGGTCTTTCTGACTCCAGGCCTGGCACTGTATCCACTATGCCACCTAGCTGCCCAAAGATTCACAGAAACGCTAGCAAATAAATGTAGGTTTTTAGTTAAGGCTTTATTTTTGAGAGCAATGAAATCATCTCACTCTCCTAGGAAAACATAACAGGGAAAAATCTCCAGATTGCAGAGTTTTCATTCCTGCCGAGAATCCCAAACTACCATGGGTTCCTGTGGTAATAACATACATTAAGCAGTGCTGCCCACACATCATTCTTTAAGGCCCCATTGATTGGTCACTGACATCACTTAGGAATTTCAGGATTAACTTTACAGAGACTGGTGTGTGATTCTTCCTCCCTTCTTGGCCTTGAGAATCAGAGAGGTTCTCTGAGTCAGGATGAAGGGGGTAGCCCAACTGCAAGGCCAGTGTCTCAAAACAGAGCTCCAAGGAACCAAGAGATGTCTTACTTGTTGGCCTTCTTGCCCTCTGTCTGAGGCTTGCCATCTGTCTCTGCTTCACTCAGATCTTCTGTAGGGCTCTGGGGTTCTGAGCGAGGAAATGCAGTCTTTAAGGTATCTACTATGGCACTCACTACCATCTGTAAAGGATGAAGGAGCTGAGGTTAGTATCATCATTCATGCACATTCTTAGAAGCCCTAGTCTCCTTGAAAACTCAGCTGTAACAGTATCGCCTACCTGAAGCCTTTCCTGATTTTTCCAGGGGTTAGTTCTTCAAAACAATACCTTGTATCTGTTTTGTATATAGAGGCAACTAGGTTGTGCAGTAGATAGACAGCTGGGCCTGAAGTCAGCAAGACCTCATTTGAAATGTGACCTACTTGTGACTCTGGGAAATCTAATCCCTGTCTGCCTCAGTTTTCTCAACTGTAACATGGGGACAATAATAGCATCTACCTCCCAGGGTTACTGTGAGGATCAGATGAGATATTTATAAAGTACTCACCTAGCACAGTGCCGGGCATTTAGTAGTTAATAATTCCTTATTCTCTTTCTCTCATATATATTGTTATTTTCCCTTTATCACAGAGGTTTTTAACCTCTTCTGCCCTTTGGCCATCTAGTGAAGCCTAGAGATCTCTTCTCAGGATATTTTGTTTTTTGATCACTCTGAAGGAAATGTTAAATTTCAGTTCGCTCAGAAGGTTCTTAACCTAGGTCCACGAACTTTTTTTTTTTTAGATAACAGCAATTCAGTATAATTGGCTTCCTTAGTGATACTATGTATTTTATCTTAGACATTTAAAAACATAATTTTGAAAAGGCACCCCATAGGTATCACCAGACTGACAAAGGAGTCTATGACACCGAAAAGGTTAAATATTAGGGATTAGTGAAAATTAAGATGTGATTTTTTTTTTCCAGCTCCAAGTTGAAAGACCATGGACCCGTTAGGGATCAATGAACCCCAGAATAAGAATCTTTGCTCTGTAAACTCCTTAAGGACAGAGACTGCTCCATCTTTGTCTTTGCATGCCCAAGTCTAACAAAATGCTTGCCACATAAAGGTTGTTAATTCATGACTCTTGATTGACCACCTGATAGGCAGAGAGAAGCATTTGAAGGTGCAGCCACCCCATGACACATAAAACTTAAGGGAAATAGAAGCAGAGGATCTGTGTTAGAGTTATGTGCTTCTGAAAAGTCAAACACTTGGCAAGATACGAAAACTGAGGAGGATGGCTTCCCAGGAAAGCTTTCTCATACACACACACAGTCATGTGCATATGCATTCATACATGTATATATTATCTGCATACACACATATGTGTATATATACATACATTATGATTTATAATATATATTTATTATATATAATTATTATGTATAATATAATAAATAATATATTATATATAATTATATAATATATATTTATAATATAAACTTATACATATTATTTATATACATAAATTGATACATACATAATTTATATTTAAATTTTATATGATTTACACATATCTAAACTAATAGGTATCAGTTTACATGATATAAAACATAATATATTAACATAACTATTATTCTTAATATTAGTGAGATAAATATCAGTCAATATTTTTATTATTAATGATATCTTCTGTTGTATTTGGGGTTTTCTTGGCAGAGACATTGGAGTGGTTTGTCATTCCCATCTCTGGCTTATTTTATAGATAAGGAAACTGAGTCAAGCAGGGTTAAGTGACTTGCCCAGGGTCACAGAGCTTGTAAGTGTCTGAGGCCAAATTAAACTCAGGAAGATGAGTCTTTCTGACTTCCAGGCCCAGCATTCTATCCGCTGTACCATCCAGCTGCTCTATTAGTGATACATACGGAAGTATAAATACATATGTTATGTTACTGCTTTTATTATTGATCAGAAAGCTTCTACTCACCCCAGTTTTTATTCCATCACTTGCCTACTGTGATGGGTGTGTGTACATATGTGTATATATATATATATATATATATATATATATACGTATATATATATATATATGTATATACGTATATATATATATACGTATATATATATACGTATATACATATATATATATACGTATATATATATATATATATATACGTATATATATATATATATGCATAAAGTCACACTTGCATCATCTCTACAAAACAGTTTGCTTTTCTCTAGAGCAAGATAATGATTAAAATTTCTCTGGCCACAAAGACAATCTCTGGGACTCTTTGTATAAGGCAAAACACTTTGAATACAGGATCATGGGATCATAGGTCCAGATCCAAGGATCTCAGAAGTCTTTTTGCTTAATTTACCCCTTTAACAGATGAGAAAAACTGAGGCAAAGGAAGATTAAATGACTTGCTCCAAGGTCATGTAGGTAAGTGTCAAAGGCAAGATTTGATCCCAGTAGGCATTCCCCTGTACCACCACGAATGTGGCTCCCCATTCCAACTCATATTCTGTATGCAAAGGGACAGGAATGTTGGTCCCTATGCTTGGTCCAATGAACAGTGTCCTAGTCTTGAGATCAGAAGTTCTGGTTTGAATCACGGCTCTGCCATTTACTACCTGTTGTGACCTTGGATGAGTTGCTTAACCTCTGTGATCTTCCGTTTCTTTACCTCTAGAATGAGGGGATTAGACAACATGAACAGTGTCAAACTCAGATAGGAATGGGACCACTAACCCATATCTAAAGATCCTTGTGGGCCACATATAGATTTAGGAAACCACATATTAATTAATATTATTGATGTTCAGTTGTGTCCAACTATGCATGACCCCATCTGAAGGTTTTTTGACAAAGATGCTGGGGAGGTTTGTCATTTTCTTCTCCAGTTCACTTTACAGATGAGAAATCTGAGACAAAGTTAACTGACTTGCTCAAGGTCACATAATAAGGATCTGAGTTACATTTAAACTCAGGAAGATGAGTCTTCTTGACTCCAGTCCGGGTGCTCTATCCATGGTACCACCTAGCTGTTCATATGTCAATATTATCTATGTTTTATTGCATTTTTATTCATTTTGCTCGATATTTCCCAATTGCATTGTGATCTAATTTGGGCAGCACTCAGGAATATTGGAGGCCACATGGTGGATACTTCTGGAGTACCTGAGGTACTGAGGTCTCTTTTAGGTCTAAATCTAGAATTCTGAGATCCTTTGAAGAAGTGTAACTCATTCACAAAACAGTGCAGTTGAGTGATATAGCCAAAATCAAATGACCATAATTGAAGACCTGGAAGAAGAGTGGCTATCATAATCAACTCTCTCATTTTACAGATGAGGAAACTGAGGCATAGAGCTGTTAAGTGACTTGCCCAGAGTCACACTAGCAAGTGTATGAGGTAGGTCTTCTTCATTTTTAAGCTCAGAACTCTACTCCACCATAGCAGGACCATAGGTCTCCAATTGTTCTCTTGACCCCTGGCTCTCCAGGCTCTAGATTGACAGACTGAGACTGATACTGGGCACTTCTACCCCACTGGTACCTTGTCTATTCTCGAGACCATGAAAGGTTTCTTGACAAAGGCAATTCGAGCATCTGTGTTGAGGGCCAGGAACTCTTGTACTTCTTCACTGTTGGCAAGCTCAGGGATGGCACACAGTTGCTGCAAAAGCAAAAGACAGGGATTAGACTCTTCCTCTCACTATTGCCAATCTTAGGAGAACAGATGTGACTTGCTTGCTTTGGGGGTCAATGGAGAAAGGTTACCAACCTTAAGGAATGACTCCAGAAGACTCTTACGGGCTTCTACCCTGTCACTATCCATATTTCCAAATGGAAGGTCGGGAAAAAGCTTCTTGGGACCCTTCACATCTAAGAAAACAGTAATAATTTGCATCATACATTTATTAAAACAAATACTAAGAGCTCCCTTTGTTCATAAATGTTATATACATATATATTACCACAGTCTCAGAAGAAAACAGAGCATTTCTCCCCTGGGACGTTTGTGCACATAGTAGAGAGGAATAAGGAAATTTGGATACAGTAGCTAGCACAGCACAGAGCTTGTCTCCAGTATTTATGGGTGAAGATAATCGTATGTAACTGAAATTTAGAGACAAATCTAAAACTCATTTAAGTCCTATTTTAGCCTTGCTCCTCAGAGATTAGGGATGGATCCCCTCAGTAAAAGGTGCTTGGAGGGAATGGAACTTCCTCTATCAATGTGGATCCTCTACTTACTGTCATAGAACTGGAATTCTTTGCCTTTTTTGTATCACGGATCCTCTTTGAAGGCCTTTGAAGCCTATGGACCCCTTCTCAGATATTCTTAAATGCATAAAATATAATACATAGGATTAAAAGGAAACCAATTATACAAAGAGGTAAACAATATTAATTTAAAAAAAATCATGGGTCCTAGGTTAAGAACCCTTGTCTTTGAAAGTTGTATAAAATACTCAAAAGTATTTTGACCGGGGTCATATAAGGCAGGATTAGAGGCTGGCCTCGAACTCTGGTCTTCTTAACTTCAGTGTAGCTCTCTATCCACTATACCATCCTGCTTCTCATGTGGAATCTTCCTTCCTTACCACTTATTCAGCTGCCCTTGGGCTTTGGGCTCTGGGTCATAGAAACAGCCAGTTCATTTTCACTATTCCCTCTTACCCTCCATGTAGTATCAACATAAAAACTGAAAGGGAGGTTGAGGAAGAAGAGATTAATAACTAATCCAGAATCATGGATTTGGAGGCAGAAAAGACCTTGGAGATCATCCCATGGACCTTATCTTTTTACAGATGGGAAAAGTGACTACTCCAAGGTCATATAGATAAAGAGTAAGAGTCTGAGCCAGGATTCTAGTTTCTTATCATAAATCCAGTGCTCTTTTTAGCACTATGGTGCTAAAGGAGTCCTTTTCTGTTTACTGAGTGCTTTAGAGATATTATCTCACTTGAGTCTTGGTATAGCCCCCTAAGATAGGTATTATATTTATAGACAAGGAAACTAGGACAAACTAGATGATTTGCCCATGTCTAGAGAGAGAGCTAACAAAGTGTTCAAAGAATCCAGTGGTACCTGGATAATATATTGACTAGATATTCAGTGCCTGAATTAGTAAAAGTTGGGATAGTCCTCTCCTCACTCATACCCCTGCCCCAAGCTCTACTTAACTTTCTGAGCTTGGGTACAAATTTGAAAGTTCTTAAGTTCCTTGTGTATGTGGCTTGTCCTTTGTTCTCCAAGAGGACCATGACACCAAGAAGTAAATTTAGTGGGACCTCTGAATGAAGAAGTGAGGGAATGAGAACTCAGCCAAGAGTAAAAGTCCTTCCTTCTTTTCTGAGGAAAATTCCAAATCTCCTGAAGCCCACTCAGGATTTCTGAGAAGTGGAATGTTAGGCTCCTTGGTAATGCAACCCACAGGTCCTAGCAATCAGTGATGGGGTGCTTTCTATCTCCAGGGCATTGTGGTGGATGTGGAAAGATTACAGGAAATATGAGGGTAGGAAATATGGAAGGGTGTTGGGGCTCCTGACTTTTGATGAACTTCCGTAGGTCTGACTTCTCCTCTAGTCTGGTCTGCAGGTTCAGGAACTCCCGGTAGCGACGGTTCACTGTATGGTAGGCCACCTGCTGAAGGCCGCTGTTGTTCTCACTGTCAAGGGCTGTCTCATACTGTTGAAGGAATGAATGTGACTTGAATTAATGAAATAAGCATTCCTAAACATCTACCATGTGGTTTTGGCCTTATCAGTTACTTAGTTCCTAGATACATAGTATTGGAATTGTGGACAGGGTGTAAAAGGTTGCTTTGCTCTGTCCATAGGCTTTAATTAAATTGAATTTAACAAGCATTTAGTAAGGACCTACTATGTGTGAAGCACTGGGGAAAAGAAAAAGGACTGGATCTTTGATTTTCTTAGTAAAGAGATAAAGGACCTCCACCAATTCAGGTCAGCATCTTCTCTGAATGTTTCCTAGAATACTGAGAGATCAAGTGATTTGCCAAGCCTGGAACCCATCTTCTAATAGCCCTTAGGTGAGCTCTTGATTCCTTACTGGGCACTGGGGATACAAAGACAAAAATAAAACTTTAGACCTTCAAAAAGCTGACATTTTGCTGGGGGAGACAATGCATATGCAAATAAGTGAATACAAAGAACATTAATAACCGGGAAAAATCAGAGAAGGCCTTGTGTGGGAGATAAATCAGGTGTTGAGCTTTGATGAGTGCTAGGGTTTCTAGAAATGGAGGTAAAATATTCCAGACATGGGTATTTTCTGTGCACAGAGAACACCAAGCTGGCCTCTTTGGCCCTAATACAGAGTGATGAGGAAAAGTAGAAACTCTGAAAAGATAGCCTAGCATCATGTTATAAAGTTCTTTAAATGATAAGGAAGTTTGTATTTTATCCTAAAAATGATAGGGAACCATTGAAACTTTTTGAGCAGGGGGAGTGACATGGTTCAGCCTGTTGTTTAAGATAATTTTGGCAGCTTTGTGAAGGCTGGATTGGAGAGGATTAAACTAGGAAATGAGGAGATCAGTTAGGAGGCAATTTCAACAGTCTAGGCAGAGGTGAAGATGGACAAAATGAACTAGAGTTGTGACTTTGAGAGGGGAGAAAAGATTGAAAGGTGGGGATAGAATCAATGAAACTTGGCAAGTGATTTAACATGGGATTGAGGGACCTGAAGGTTTGGAAGAGTGGTGATATCTTCAACTGAAATAGAAAAATGATATGAAGGGTCAGTTAAGGGGGAAAAAAACTGAGTTCTATTTTAGCTATACTGACTTTGAACTGCCTATGGGACATCTAGGTGTAAACACCCAGCATGCAGTTGATGATGCCTTTCTAGTTCTATCTTCCCAATTACCTTATTCCTTCCTCTTCACCTCCTACTTTAAGATGTGGGGACACTGCCCTCCAATAGCTCCATCTCCCAAGTGGAGGCATTTTCAATGACTGTCCTGTATGTCTGAAATGATCTCTCTCTCTCTCCTTACCATTGCCTCCTGCCTAGGAAGCCAGGACTTAGCTCAAAGACTTAGGTCAAATTCTGCTTTCTACAGGTAACCTCCCTTCCTTCTTAGCACCTAATATAAACTTCTTGAGGGTAGGAACTGTGTTTTTGCATTTATATTCCTAGTGTTTAGCATAAAATCTGGTGTAAATTAAGGGCTTAATAAATGTTTGTTGACTGACTGATGAAGGACTACTCAGGAGAGAGGTGAGAGCTGGATGTGTAGGTTTGGGAGTCAATTACATAGGTATAATATTTCAACTCAAGGGAACCGAAGTATCACTGTGTAATTATTGTATTGGGTTTCAGACTGTACTTGTAGCAGGTACCCACATTCACTAAGTCAGAACAATTTGTATTTAGACATAGAACAAATGTATTGAATGTGTGTCCACTTTTCAAATTCCTAATAAATAGTGTGACCAAATGAGAAGCATTTCTTCTGTGCAAAATTACAATTATCTCTTCCTCTTCAAAACATGGGATGGTTTTTAGAGCAGAATGTAATGCTATTTTGTAATTATAGTCAATCCTTGATTATCTATACTAACACACTAGTGGAAGATATAATTTTAAAAGAATAGCTAATTTTTTTAAAAAGAAATTTGCTTTACAATGTATTATATGAATTTGGTGGGGGGCAGCAGATATGCCTTTCTAGTTCACTTTTTAATATTAATATGAAAATATGCCTGAGTAATTGGATGAGAAGTGTGTCAGAGATCTGCCTGGGACTAAAACCCTTCACCTTTTGAATTGAATATGAATAATTGAATGTTAACCAGATTGCCTTCACACTTCACCATCCAAGAATATTAACTTTTCCCTACTATTCCTCAAAGGTCATGGTGAATAAGCCATAGCCACCACCCATGACCCCATTACCTTCACTGTGTAGAGAGTGTAGGGGTGAAAACTGGTTCCGCTGTGCTCCCGAGCTGTGATGGTTCCTGTGATCCGTAGGTTTTGAATGACAACAGGGCCATCGGGGCTGCTAAGGGGCTCAAAGCTGAAGGTTGCTGAATTTAGGGGACCTGTTGGGGAGGAGGAGAGCAAAACCTGGGGCAGGTTCGGGTCCAGAGGACTAACACCATTAGTTAGATCCTTCTCTAGGCATGAAGGCCGAGGAAGAGAGGTTCTCTCCGGCCCTTCCAGCAAAGTCGTTAGGGAGGTGAGGTCTTGCTCTTCCTCTTTCTCTGCTGAGTTGATCTGGATTTCTGGGCAGGGCTTGAGCATGGAGGCCAACAAGCCTGTGTCTGCTTCTGGACCTTCCTCAGTTTCCATACATTCAGGTCCCTCTCCTTCCTCTGGCTCCAGAGCCTCTGAACCACCCTCCAGGGCAGTTAAGGCATCCTGAAGTCTGTCAGTGAGGAAGTCACTGGGAGTCATGAGCATGATAGAATCTGTATCTTTGCCCAGGTCAGAAAGAGGTGAGTCCAATTCAGAGTCCTCACACAAGAAGAGGGGGCCCCGGGTATCTGGCTGTAGAAAGTGAGACGCACTATTTCCTGACTTTTTACCCTCTGACTCCATACTCAGATCCCCTTCAAGAGCCTCTCGGCCTTCTTCCACTTCTGGGGAGTGTCTTCCTGGTCCCTCTGGTCCGCTGTAGTTTGGGAGTGTCAAGGCTCCTGCTGGAGAAGGACTTCTCACCTCAGGCAGTTTTTCTACTGGAATAGTAAGTGGCAAGGACCTGGGCACCATGGGATGGTTGGGTTGCTTTGCTGGGCAGGCTGACTCAGCTTCTTCAGTTGTGCCTGCTTTGGCCTTAGAAAAGATGCCAACCAGTACAAGGTGGATCCAATCTGGATCTGACATCTTGCTAATGAGTGGCAGAAGCACATTACATGTGATGAGTTCCACCACCACATAGCGCCCTGTCCTGGTCTCCAGATGGGGCTTGGGTGTCAACCCCTGGAGCATCAGATCCACGATGCCCCGGGCATAGTTCACTTCTGCACTGGGGCTCTGCACAGCAGGGTGGGAGGCAGAGGCTTCACAGTATGCTTCCCAAAGTTGAGATGGCTCAGTTTGGATACCTAGCCTCCTTGTGGCCTCTTTGGCCTTCACATAGCTCTGCAGGTGACAGCCACAGAGCATCAGAACCCTATGGGTTAGAGCCTGTCTGTCTACCATTCCCATCCTTCTCTTGAGCTCCTGGGCCATTCCTGTCATTGCTGCCCTCACCTCCTCCTCAAAGGCCGGCTCATTGCTTACTGTGCTGTACCATGAAGACACAAAGTCCCGGATGATCTTCTGGATGGTGTGCTCTATCTCTTGGTCCAGCTGGCTCTCGGCCTCAGGGCTAGCAGGGTAGGTGGACAGTGTGATGAAGCGCTCTAAATGCAGTCGGCCAGTGACCCCTATCATAACCTGTGAGCCCACCCAGCCCCCCAGCACCATCAGCAACACTGAGAGGAGACACAGCAGCCATACGTTGACCAGTAGGTGTATCATCAGCAGCCATCCCAGCATAGCTCCCATGGCCATCAGCTTCCTGTTTCCCAACAGATGATTCAGGCTTGACCCAGCCTGGGTTCCCTGGGACAGGGGCATTTTTCTCTGCTTTTAATGTTTAAAGGACACAGCTACCCCTTCTCCTTCTGTCTGATCCCCCTGAAGCTACCACATCCTCCCAGGGGCTCATGAACCCTGGAGATGTTAGAGTAGGTAGGGCTTTAGTGAAAGTGAATTCAGCATCTTAAGTGGGGGAAGGGTCTGAACCAGGGAAGGAGACAGAGGAACAAACCTCTCAGTCTTGAATGTGTCCAAAGGGATGCAAAGGGCCAGGGGGCTGGCCTTTAATTTCTCCTCCTTTGCTGAAATCCATTCCCCAAGACTTCTCTTAAAGGGTATCCCCACAGCAGGGAGGCTCTATCAGGGAAAGCCTCCGCCCTGTTCATTTCCAGGAGGATTTGCCAATCAGGCCAGCTAGAAAGCAGGGCCATGACCCAACCATCGCCTCCCAGCTCCCAATCCCCAGCAGCTCACCCCGATCAGGATGGCTCTGGCATCGGCAAGGGGAAGGGCAGTAATGGTCAGAAGAGAGGGAGAGCGCTTGCCCAGTGGTCAGGGCCCTTTCCCCTGGGGTCTCTCTCACGCAGTCAGCTTGCTCTCTGAGCCTCCGGCTTCCTGGGCAACATCAGCTGTGGTACAGGAGAGGTGCAGGCTGGGAGAGGAAGGTAGGGCCGCAGACAGCAGAGAGCGGAGCCGAGCCGAGCAGAGCGGCCTCTCTCTTTCCAGTGCCACCTAGTGTTAAAGCCGCCACTTCAGCAGCGGCGCTGACCTCAGCACCCCCAGCTCTCCTGTGGACGCGCCCCGTGCCTGCCCAGAAGCGGCAGCTCCAGAGCGAGCTGAACCATCTCAGGCCCTGGGGGAAAGCTCCCAGGCCCCCGGAGCTGCGCAGCCGCTCCCAAAGCTGGGCTCTGCGGCACCGTAGCCTGCGGGGAGGGGATCATGGACCATGCAGTTTTCAAACGGGGGGAGACTTAGAGACCATCTCCTCAAACTCTCTCATTTTGATCGTTTCAAGCCGTGAGGGCTGGAAGAGGAAGTTATTTACCAAAGCCCTTTGCTTTCCTTCGTCCCTCACAGCACAGGAACTTCCCTGACCTGGAGGGGCTGTTTCCTTTTTTTTTTTGGCTTCAAATTCCCAGAACCCAGTCCAGTATCTAGTACTAAAGTCTAGGCCCTTGACAAACACTTGTGATTGCTTAATTCATTCAACCAATCAACCAACATTTTTAAAGTGCCCACTGTTTGCAGTAATAATAGTCAATATTTGATGGAGTTTTAGATTTACATAAAGTCTTTCTCCCAACAGTCCTGCAAGATAGCTTGTGCAAATATGATTAATCCCATTTTTCTTTTGAGGATTGGGTCAGACCTGTGATTTTAGTGATGTAGAGACCACTCAGTGAGGAAAGTCTCTACCAATGTAGACTAACAGCTGCTCTTCAATTAATCTGAGGGAGTAATCATTTTACAGATAAGAAAACAGAGCCATTCTGCAATTGATAAATGGTCAAAAAGTATATGAACAGGAATGAAAAATGCTCTAAATGCTAATAATTAGAGAAATGCCAAAAAAAATCCCAAAACAAACAACTTTGAAGTTCCACATATAGCTGTTTGTTGAATCTGTTTCTTCATGACCTTGTGGATCATATCCTGCCAAAATGGGCTATGGGGGTTTTTTCTGGCAAGGGTATTGAAATGGTTTGCCATTTCCTTCTTCAGTGAATTAAGGCAAACAGAGGTTAAGTGACTCACCCAGGATGATACAGTTAGTAAATGTCTGAGGCTAGATTTAAACTTTCAGATCTTCCTGAATCCAGGCCCAATGCTCCATCCACTAAGCTAACTAGCTTCCTTCAAAGTTCCACCTCCTAATCATCTTACTGGTAAAATTGACAAAAAAGGAAAATGATAAATGTTGGGCAGCCTGTGGGAAAACAGGCACATTCACTTGCATGAAACAATGAAGACAGAAATGAGTAGAACCAGGAGAATGTTGTGTATAGTACCAACAATACTGTTTTAAGAGCAACTTTGAGTGACCAAGTCATTTTGACTATTATAAATATTCCAATTAACTACCAAGGATACATGAAGGAAGATGCTATCTGCATCCAGAGAAATATGTGATAAATAGAAGTATGTATAGAATGGTTTTACATATGTACATATATATATATATATATATATATATATATATATATACACATATTTGTGTCTAATGGTAGCCATCTAGGGTGGGGAAGGAAGGAGGAAAAAAAGAGAAAAAAGGAAGTTATATAACTTTTTTATATATTTAAAAAGAATAGTAAGTTGTACATAATAGATTTACGGTTTCAGGTACAACCATCTTTTTTTCTATTCTACTATGTTGTAACAATGTTTGTTTTCTTTCTTAAGTTCAGACTAAAATAAATAAAATTTTTAAAAAAGGAGGAGCTGTGAATAGGTCTAGCCGTTCTGGAAAGCAATTTGGAACTGTGTGCTCCAAAAGCTATTAATCTGTGCATACCTTTTGACCCAGCAATTCCATTATTTGGTTTAAATCAGAAAGAGATCAAGAAAGAGGAAAATGTATTAAAAATATGTGTAACAGCTTTGTTTGTGGTGGCAAAGAACTGGAAACCAGGAAACTCATCAGTTGAGGAATGGCTGAACAAGCTAAGGTATGTGAATATGCTACGGAAAATATTATTATGCTATAAGAAATGATGAAGGGGATGATTTCAGAGAAATCTGTTAGTCTCATATGAACTGATACAGAGTGAAGTAAGCAGAATCAGGACAACAATTTTTGCAATAACAATATTGTAAAGCCAATCTACTTTGAAAGACAGGTGTATTAAACAACACAATGGCCAATTACAATTCTGGAGGACTCATGATGAAACAGGCTACCCACATCCTGAGAGAGAGTTTATGGATTTAGAGTTCAGATTAAGACATCTCTTTCTTGCTCTCTCTTTCAGTATATATATATATATATATATATATATATATATATATATATATATATATATATATATTATCTGTCTCTCTATGTATATATATTTATCTATATCCAGATCTATATCTGTATATTTATATTCATATGGCATGAACCCTGCAGTAATTTAAATATACATATTTGCATGGGTGGTTTATTTTTGCTTTCCTAATGGGAAGTGGGAGGGAGAGAAGACAGATCTTCATTTGGGTAAAAAAAAAGTAATTAAAAAAAGAAAAGAGGCTTAGAGAGGTATTTTGTACTGAGGATTAAAAAAATGGTCCAGATTTGTCTGGTTGTAATTTCATTTGTGTAGGAAATCTCCTGATATGTACATTTTCTTCCCTTGAGCAAATGAGCAACTTGTCTTTAACTTGCAGATTCCAAGAGTTGCTGAGGCATTGGGAATTTAAATAATTTACCATGATTGCAAAGCTAATAAGTGGCAGAATACACATCAAGTTACCTTGTGTTTTACCCAGGACAATTCAATGATTCTCACAGGCCACTGGGGACGTAACTCCTTTAGGAGAAAGAAAAGAGAGATGCAAATAATTATAATACAAACTAGAATTTATTAAGTGTAGAGTTACAAATCTTTCTTATTATTTCTATTCAGTCATGTTCATATCTTCTTGAAATCATTTTTCTTGGTGAAGATACTGGAATGCTTTGCCATTTCCTTCTCCAGCTGATTTTACAGATGAGGAAACTGAGGCAAATAGGGTTAAGTGACTTGCCCATAACACAGTTAGTGTCTGAGGTCAAATTTGGACTCAGGAAGATGAGTCTTTCTGACTCCAGGCCTTGCACTCTATCCACTGAACCACATAGCTGCCTAAAGAACCAAGAGGGGAGTGATAATCCTAACAGAGAGACTAGTGAAAGAATTGAATGGAAGAGATAGTATCTGAAGAAGGAGAGAATTTCATTGGAGTCTTGAAATATCTCCTACTTCATATGGATAGTCAACTTGCAGTGATGTGTGAATTATCTTCTTTATGACCCTGATAATTTTTAATCCCATGCTCAAACTCCCAAACTACCTCATCTTCCATTTACCTAGTTTATTAGGAAATGAAAAATAATTTGAATACTAGCCTAAGCAAAATATAATTAGGAAGGTAAATCTTCCATTTAAAATAATATAATGTATCATAAACCAATTACACAAGATTGTTTGGAACTATCCATTCACTTGTGAAATCAGCAAATTTTTTTACCACTTTCCATGTACTAGGCACTGTGGGGGAATGAGCTATATAATCTCTATGTAGAGAAAAAGCATATATTCAAGGAAGGATAATAGTGAACAATTCAAGCAAGAATAATGTAAATAGCCAATGAATATTATTACATAAGTGTTTTATGATTGGGGCGGGAGTGGGGATGGGAGGAAGCACACCATGGGCAGGGATTTTTGGACCAGAGAAGGGAGAGAAAAAGGAATCAAAGTCTTATTTATTTTTCCTTTGGTGTCCAATTCTTCCTTACCATTCTCACGGCCATTTACCACCCCAGATCAGGCTCTCTTTATCTCTTTTCCTAGACTCTTGCGAGAAGCTGCTGGCTGTTCTCCCCTCCTTCACTTTCTCCTCCCTGTCAATCTATCCTACTTTTCAATGCCAGGAAAAGCTTCCTCATGCACAGCATCCTTCTACTGATCAAAAACTTCCAATACCTCCCTCTTGATTATTTACCAAGTTCAAACTTCCTCGCATGGTATCTAACATCAACAAATGCTTATTGTACTGAATTTAATGTCTTCTACAATCTAACTCCAATCTACCTTTCTAGTGCTATCCCATATGTCTTTTCCTCAAGGATGCTGTGCCCTGACCACATTGTTCTATTTACTGATCTTTGAACATATCTCATTCCTCCTTCCTCCATGCAAAGAGACAAATTTAGATTTCATTTATGCAAAGATTTCTTAACAATTAAAGACATCCACAGTGAATGTGGTGCCTTGGTCTGTAGGGAGCTCGCTCTCATTGGAAGTCTTCACAAAGACTGAAAGACCACTTGTCATGTATATTGTAGAAGGGAGGTTTTTTCAAGTATGAATTGCATTAGATGGCATTTGAAGTCTCTTCCAAGTAAATTTTATAATTTTGTCATGACTACAAGTGAAATCCCTTCCTCCATCTCTGAGTACCCATCATTCAACCACCATTTCAAATACTTTTTACTTTTTTAAAAAAAATCTTTCTTCCCTTGTGAACTTAGGAAATGAAAAATAATTTGAATACTAGCCTAAGCAAAATATAATTAGGAAGGTAAGTCTTTCATTTAAAATAATATAATGTATCATAAACTTAACATCAACAGTGAACTTAACATCAACAAATATTTCCATGTACATAAAAGAACAAGAAGAAAACTTATGAAAAACTCTGAACTGTATTTTACTTGCTTTAAAACATATTGTGTATTAAATTTAATGAAGTATTAATATAATTAATAATAATTAATATTATAATTAATGTAATTACTCAATTTACTTCTATATAATTTTGTTTTCTGTGCACTAAAAAATTTTTATGGATAATCTCTTTATTTTTATTTGTATTTATCACTGCTCAGTAATCTACCATGTTCTCTCTTCCTCCGCCCAAAAAAAAGCCCTCCTTTGTAGCAAAACATATGCCTACTGTGCATAAGTAACTACTGTATGCAAGGCAATGTGCTAGGTACATCCTCTGTGAAGTTTCCTTGATTTCCCTACCTTGAAAACTCTATTGAAAACATTTCCTCTTTATTTAATCTTGTAGTAGTTTGTATTTCTCTTTTCTGCATGGCTATTTCTACGCATGCCTTATCAATCCCTTATAAGCACCTTGAAGAGAGGGGTCACATCTTTCCCCCTTTTAACATATAGTGGGATATTCAATATATATTTGTTGGTTTCTTTGCCTCTATTCTTTTTCTCTTTGTCTCTATCTAATCTATATCTATTTGTGCATCAGTGTGTATCTATATATCTGTCTTTCATCTCTCTCTTCTCTTTCTGTCTCTCCATCATTTATCTATTTACCTATGGGGGTGGAGGACAATGGAATGGATACTTCCAAATAGCAACTGATAAAAAACTTTCCTCTTTCTCTCTAGGATGTTTTCTTTAATAGCTTAATTTTTGAAATTTACTTTTTCATCAGTAGTGTCAATATCATAGAGGGAACAGGCCCTGTGTGGGACAAGGGGGCAGTAGAGGTGGCACCTTCATCTGTGTTTGGAACATTCTCCTGAAACTCTTCTAGCGGGCAGGGCTAGCCCTGAACAGTTCAAGCCAGTGTCAGACAACTGCATTAGTACTTTCAGGGAGGGTATTCCTGAGGGCCAGATAATGGGAAGGAACCTGATATATCTGGAATCAAACTGGTCTACCGTAATTAAGAATGAAGACAAGAGAAAGTAGGATAAGAGAGAGATAGCTGCAGGCTTTGGATCTACAGGATTTCTGTGCCTGGGACCTGGGTTTTCTCCTCTCATGTCACTGATAAGATTCATGGGCTATTCACAGGCATCTATATTATCCTGGGTTCCTGGCTCCTGAACATGATATTCCAAGGTACCAACATGGTGCATACTTGGTGCATAAATGCTAATGTTATTGAAAGTTGTGACCAGATCCATCCCAGAGCTTCCTGTTTGAACTATTCTCAGAGGATGGCCCTACTTGGTATCAGGCATTGGATACATAACAAAAAGACCAATACTAGGATGGGGAGGGGGCAGGGGGCGGGTCATTTCTCCATTCTCTGTCTTGTTGACAGGGACTGTGTAATGCATGGGTAGTGGGTATAGCAAAGAGTGCAAGGATGAAAGTCCAGGGCAGATCCTAATGACAGTCCTGTTCATGCATTCTGTGACCATAAATCTCCAGGAACCTTTGACTGCTTCTCCACACATTTTTGAAGAATGTTTGGAAGATCCATTAGCTTTTCTCAAATGATGTGGACGACTTTGCAAGATCCAGCCCTCTACCTTTACTGTTGATCAGACAGCCTTGCTTTTGAAAAATTGGAAGGAACTACACTGTTTTAGCCAATATCCTTTCTGTGGGAGAGAAGTAGGGATGTGCTCATAAATGTTAACAACAGACTCTCTAGGCAAAAAATATACTCATAATATGCTTTTAAATTCAGTCTTCATTATCAAAATTTTCTCCATCACTTTGTTACATCTAAAATAACAACAGAGCAACAAGTCAAACTCTGATTGGTAGTATTTGCTGATTTCCAAGATATAAATGCTCATACTGAAAATGTAATAATCCAGTCTCTCAATTCTGGTAGGAATTGGTTCCAGTACACTCTTAGAAACTCACAGAACCACAGAATTTCAACCTTGAAAGAGACTCACATCTGTGCCTTTCATCTGTTCAGGAGTCTCTTTTACAACAGCTCCAAAAATGATCACCCAATTTTCACATTAAGACCTTTAGTGAGAGGGTGGTCACCACTACCTCCTGAGTCATTCTGTGCTGCTTTGGAAGTGCTCTGATGGTGGGGAAGATTTTCCTTATGTGGACTCTAAACTTGCTTCTCTGCAATTTCTATCTATTACCCCTATTTGTGGCAGCCCTTAAAATACTTTAAAAGAGTTGTCCTATCTCCCCTAAGTCTCTTTCACTCTTGGCTAGACATCATGAGTTCCTTCAATCAGGCCTCAAATGTTCTGGTTTTGAGGTCCTTTGTCATTCTTCTTGTTCTTCTCTGGGTGTGCTCCAGAACACACACAATATCTTTCCTAACATGTGGTGCCCAGAACTAAACATAGCTCTCTGACCAGGGCAGAATTCAACAGGATTAGTACTGTCCACTTTCTGGATATTAGTCCTTTCAATACAGTCCAAGGTTACAATAACTATTTTTGGTTGTCATATTTGCACTGTTAATATAGACTGAATATGTAGTCTGCTAAAATTACCTAGAATTGGTTTCATAAGAAATCTAGGATTCTTCATTTTATGCTTATAAATAAGAGTTCACATTTATCCCTCCTAAATTTCGTTTTATTAAATTGGGTTTATCATTCCACCACGACAAAAATCTTTTTGTATTGGGACTGTCATTTGGTTTGAGATTGTCATCTCTCCTAGCTGTGTTGTAGTATCAAAGCATGCACTTTTGATAACCTTCTCATCTATGTCTATATCTATATATAATTGACAAAAGTGTTAAATAGCATGAGCTAAACACAGGTTCCTGAGATATTCTACTAGAGAGTAGCTAGAAGTTGAAACTGACCAATTAGTTGACTGATAATTCAACTAGTTGCAGATCTACCTAATTAACATAACTGCTTCCAGTTTCTCTATTTGTACATAGATACAATCAGAGACTTTGCTAAAGTCAAATATATTTTGTCTATAACATTCTCCTAATCTATTACTCTAATCACTAACATTGTGAAAAGGAAGAAAAAAGGCTAGTCGTGAATGATTTGTTATCAAGGAAACAGTACTTTTTTTTGTCATCACCGGGCTTTTTCTAGACATTTATCAACTATTGCTTTAATAATATGATCTTGAATTATGCCAGAAATTGAAGTCAAGTTCACTTGGTTCTAGGTTACAGATTCTACTTTCTCACCCTGCTCCTTATTTTTTGGAAAATTGAAATATTTGTTGTTTTTTCCAGTTTTGTAGCACTTTCTCTAATTCTTTAGTTTTTCAAAGGTCAATGACAATGGCTCAGTAGTTATAACTTCCAGGTTTGTCTGTTTTTTAGCAGCCTGGTATATGGAGTAGCTAGGTGGCACAGTGGATTGACTGTTGGGCCTGGAGTCAAGAAGACTCATGTTCCTGAGTTCAAATCTGGCCTTAGACACTTACCAGCTGTGTGATTCTGGGTAAGTCACTTAACCCAGGTTGCCTCAGTTTCTTCATCTGTAAAATGATCTGGAGAAGAAAACTGTAAACCACTCCAGTATCTATGCCAAGAAAACCCCAAATGGGGTCACAAAGAGTCAGACTGCAAAATGACTGAACAATACAAAATCCTGACAAATATATTCAGGGCAACTGGGTGCTCTTTCTGTCTCCTTATGTATCTAACTTCAATTCCCCATTAACCATTGTTTTAACCCAGATTCAGGGAGATTCAGAATCGCAACAGTCTAGTACAAGGAAACATCATGCTTACAATATGGTAAAGCAAAACAGCTTTACCATATTGTAGAATACAGTATTGAGGAGATGCTCACAAAATGAAGGGGAGTCTGGGAGAAAGATGGAAACAGGTGTACTGGGGCCTTGGATAGAACGGGGCACTCTTTGAGACTTAGAGGAAATGGGCCACACTATCCCCAAACTAGTAAAGTCTAGTGGGTTTTATAGGGTTCTTATATAGATCTAACAGGGCTTGATATTGGAAGAAGGAAGCGAGTAGCCTGAGCCACTGATTCAGGCTGGACAGGGAAGAAGGGACTCCTTAGAAACTGACAGTTTATTCAAATTTCTTAGCAGTGGAGCAAGGCACTTTGGGCCGTTAATACTGATCTTACTCTGACAGGGTAACTCAACTTTCCTGTCAGAGATTTTTTTAGCTTCCCTGGGGCTTCTTTGTTTTTTGCAAAGAAGGGTCGGGAGGCTATTCTATCCCTTTCTTATAACCATTTTTGTTCTGTTTTTCTCAGTTCAATGATAACTTTTCTTGGTAGAGAAAAAAGAAGTAAAGAGTTGAGTAGTTCTGCCTTCTCTCCATCATCCATTATGGACTTTCTCTCTACCCCAAGTGTTTGATTTTATTTAATTTTTGACCTTTTCCTTTGCCAAGCAGAGCTAAAACATCTTTTTCTTCTCTGATTTTTCTTGTTCTAACATGCTCTGAGTCCTTTTCTGACAGTTTCTGCATTTTAAGGGATATGAAAAGCATTCTGAATTGCTTATGAAATCAGATGTTGCCACATAGATGTGAAGTATGTCAAGGAAAGAAGACGTTGTTTACATACACAATTGAATTCTGTCTGCTGAGAGCTAGTATGAGCTAGGAAAAATCAGTGGTAATATGCGCTTTCAAAAAGGGTTTAAATGGGAAACTTCAGGACTGTTTAACAAGATACCTGTCTCTAAACAACCTGGTAAATCTGATGGGCATCCTTGTTTATGAGAGTATAAATAGTTTTGTAAAAGCTCATTCATCCAAGGACTGACAAAGAATTGTAGACTTCCCCTGTGTTGATACTAGGCAGGCCATCATACTCCTCAGATACAGATGTCCAGCTTATTGGACCAGAGTATGGCTTGTCCCAAGGTCAGGAAAGGAAATAGAATCCTTGGGAAAGCAGGAAAGACTGAAGCTAGGTCAGGAAGGATGAGATCGTGGAATCCTATGTTTTTATTGTGTTAGTCTTGATCATTCATTGTGTCCTATTAGAATAAAAGTTCTTTGATGAGATGGACTCTTTTCTTTTCCTCGCTTTGATTTTTGTGCTGCCATGCCATCCATCCCCCCCTCCCCCAGGGTTTAGGTCTCTTTGTATTAACAAATGCTTGTTGAATTAAATTAAATTTTATTTGGTCCACAACACAAGTAGCACTATATCTTCCTTCCAGGGAGACCAGGGCAATCCACCTTCTCCAGGTCATACTGAGAGGTACATTCATGATCTCTCTCATAATTCCTTTGTAACTCTAAGGTCAGCCGAAGAAGGAACCATGAAATGCCAAGACCACGAGGAGTTTCTGATTTGAGATAGAGGTGACTAATGTTCTCCCGGCTCTGAGTGTGTTGGGCCTTGAGGTCATTTGCTAAGAGCTCCCTGTTTTCACCCCTTTCTCATCTTATATCCTCCAGATGCCTTCCTCTACTATCTCCTCCTTCATTCCTATCTTATAAGAAGAGCTAGCCCTTCTCCTTGTCAAGACAGGTCTTTTTACCGGCACAAGACATCCCATTCCATCTCATCTTCTCTCACGGGTTGCTTCCTTTATTAACCCTTGCTCAGATTAATCTTCAGTCTTTTCCCTGTCTACTGACTAGAAGACCGGAGTCCAAATCCAGCCTCATACAATTATTAGCTGCATGACTTATTTACATTTTGCTTGCCTTGGTTTTCTCACAAAATGTGGACAATAAAAACTCTTCCCTCCCAGGATTGTTGGGAAGAGGAAATGAGATAATATTTATAAAGTGTTTTTCAAACCTTAAAGCACTACCTAAAAGCTAGCTATCATTATCATTTATTGTTGTTTTTTCTGTTAACATTATTTCTACTATGGACAGACCTATTCATGTCTCCCCATGCTCAGAAAATACTTCCATCCATCCATGCTAATTATCATTCCATATTTGTTTTACCTTTTGTTGTTAACCTCCTTGAGAAGGTTGTCTACAATAGATGCCTTCACTTTATCTCCTTGCTCTCTTACTCGCTCTTAACTCTATACACAGTCTGACTTCTGGCTTAATCAGTCAACCAAAATATCTCTCTCCAAAATTAGTAATGAACTCGTAATTGCCAGATCTAATGTCCTTTTCTCAATCCTCATTCTTTGTGACCTCCCTGCAGGCTTTGACAATGTCTATAACTGTCTTCTCTTTCCTACTCTCTTCTCTCCAGGTTTTTATGATGCTATTCTCTCCAGGTTCTCTTCCTACCTAGCTACCCACTCATTTGAGAGATCTTCATCTAGGATCAGTCTGCAAATTCCACTGGATATCCCATGAGGCTCTCTCGTAGGCTTTCTTCTCTTATCCGTCTATCACTCATTAGCTCCCATGGATTCAATGATCATTTCTATGAAGATGATTCCCAGATTTATTTACCCAGACCTAACTACCTATGGGACATTTACAGCTGGATGTCCTGTAGACATCTTAAACTCAACATGTCCAAAACTGAACATCATCTTTTACCCTAAATATAAATCTTCCTGTCTTCCTAATTTCCTTATTATAATCAAGGGCACCACTATTCTTATTGTCACCCAGGCTCACAACCTACGTATCACTACCACCCAACATCCAATTTGTTGCCAAGGTCTGTTGATTCTGCCTTCAAAACATCTCTGCATATTCCCCTTTCTTTCCTCTGCACTGTCACCATGATGGTATGTGCCTTTATCATGTCACACTATTGCAATAGCCTGTTGCTAGATCTCTCTGCCTCAAGTCTCTCCCCATTACAGTCTATCCTCCACTTAGATGTCAAATTAATTTTTTTAAAGTACAAATGAGACCATGTCATATCCACATCCTCATACATCCCTCTCAATAATTCCAGTTGTTCCCTATCATCTCCAGGATAAAATATAAAATCCTTTCTTTGGCAATCAAAGCCTTTTACAATGACCCCCTCCTACCTATCTAGTCTTCTTGGTCCTTGCTCCTATGAGTACTCCCCCTTTCCCCATGCTGTATCACACCAGTGGCACTGACTTAGTTACTGCTCCTTGCACAAGACATTCTGTCTCCCCACTCCAGACATTTTCATTAGCTTTCTCCTATTACTAGAACTCTCTCCCTCCTCATATTTGCCTCCTGGCTTCCATCAGGTCCCAGCCAAAATGTCACCCCTTGCATGAATCACTTTCTGACACCCTTTAATCCCAAAGCCTTTTTTCCTAAGATTATTTTCCATCTTATCCCACATAGATCTTATTTGTACATATGTTTTTCTATGTTTTTATGTCTTCTCTCTCATTAGACTGTAGGCTTCTTGAGAGCAGGGACTGTGTTTTGCCTTTTTTTTCGATATTCAAAAAGTTTGGTATCCCAAACTATTTGGTATCACAATAGTTTAGCACACGGTCTTGCATATCGTAAGAGCTTAATAAATGCTTTCTGATTGACTTGTGTATGGAAGATGAGTAAAATACTCTCAATGGATAGGACCTTATTTCAGTTCATTTAAAAATTAAAGGAGGTTATATAGAAGAATTAAACTAGCATTTCCATTCTGGGACCCCATTTAAGGGAAAGTTATATATCTAGGAACATGGAGAGAAGGCAGAAGCAACAAGGGAAGGGCACTGCCCAAACTGGAACAGCCACTAATACTGCCAAAATGGTCACATAACCACATATAACAAGAGTGTTGGGTTAACAAGATAGGCTTTTAAACTAAAGAAAGAGAAGGAAAATCTATGATAGTCTTATGAAAGGCTTCCCCCCCAAGACATGGTACATCATCAACAACACCAATCTTTTGTAACTTCTCCTGTGTCTGTCATTCCTCCATGCATCAAAGAAGCTCAAGATTCAGAAAAAGGCTAGAGGCTTAATGGGACAGGTGAGATTATCGTGCTATATAACTAGAAATTTTTAGCTTAGAAATATTGAATCTCAGATGATTTCAGAAAAGGAAGAAGGGGCACAATAAGGGGGCAAGTCTGGAATAATATAGTCCATTGAAAGAATGACTAGTTGTTAAACAAGGGTGAACTGTGGACAAGCACAGAATTTTCCATGTAGGCTTCTACTTTGGGTGAGGAAATCAAAGAAGAGAAAAATGTATGGGAGCCAGCATGTTAATTCTCCTTAGTAAATTCTCAACTCATCAAGAAGGCAGAGGGTATATCTAGAGTGACCCATAGCACCTAGAGCCCTTCATGAGAAATACTAGAAGAATGACACAAAGACACTGAGAGATTCTGGAATAAACCAGGAGAATGTCTTCCTATTTAGACCCACTGAGGATGGCAGAAAAGAATAAGTTGGTAGCTATTTAGTAAGCTAGTAAGGGGAGAAGTGAGACTGGTGCCTATTACAGCCCTCCCTCACTCAAAACCAAGTCAAGTGCAAGTCATGTCGTCATTTCTCTGATGGCGTGGTCTTCAGCAACAAAGGATGAACACAAACAAGGAAGGACCATTGTTGGTCCTGGTCATTCTTCCCTCCTCCCCCCAAGCCATTTCGCCATAACACCTTAATAGAAAAAGGGAGGAAGATGATATTTAGGAAATACTGGGGAGATATTGTCAGCATTGTAGGGAACAGGTGGATGGCAGTAGAAAGGGGGAATTTCAGGGAACTGGGGCAGAAGATACATGGAATGCTTATGCTGAGCCTTGAATATTTCAGAGTCCATATGCTGAGATGCATATATCAGAATTAATATTCATTTTAGCTAATGGTGATAGAGTAGTGATTTAAGTTTGCAAAACACTTTATAGGCATTGTTGCATTTGAAGCTCACATTTATCCCCATTACTCAGATGAGAAAATGAGATGCTGAGGGGTTAAGGGTTTTGCTTAGGATCACACAAGTATCAGAATTGGGATTCAAATCTAGGTCCCTCCTGCCCAATGCCGATGGATATGGAACTCTCCTTGGTAGAGGCGAAAGCCTTTTCTTGGGTGAGGGGTAAGAGGTTCAGTTCTCAATCAATCCTCTTTTGGAAACTATTGAAATGAGAGTCCCCAGGTGAGACTGTTCTTTGAGCATAGTGCAGTGAGTATAGTCTAAATTAGCTCCCCACTTTAAGAAAGAAGATAGAAGAGACCAGTCCCACTTCAGGCTGCAGAAAGAAAAGATTCAGAAAAGACACAAGATCTAGCAGTCTACATCATTATACTAGGGAATTCAGGAAGTTTGCCCTTGGGTGATATTCAGGACACTTTCTCTAGGTTGAGTCAAGTTAGAGTTATCTCATTCCCAATGGGAGAACCCCTTCATTCTGTATTGTCCAGCGTATATTCTTCAATGCACAATTTCTCTGATATCTGTTTTGCCACAGTTTGGATAAATGAGCTTCTTTGTTATTTACTGTGTGTTCATTGTGGAATTAGCATTAGGTGGGAAAGAATTACACCGTGGATATAAAACTCGGGATTCCCATGATATCCCTCTTCCCCTCCAGTGACAAAGCAACCAAAAGTTAGATGGAACCTGAGCAAATTCCCTAGACTATTGATATTCAGGGAGGAGATAAACTTAATTATAGCCTGGTACTACTTCACTCAGAGGACAGCAGAGTCATAGCCTTCTTCTTTTTCCTGGCAGAAATAAAAGTCTTCTTCAGGGGAAGGGTTAGGGGAGGAGAGATGTCTATTCTGTTTTTCTTTGAGCCAGAAAAGGACAGGCCTTGCCACCCATGGCCTCTCTTCACATGTGGTGATCCATATTATGTCTATTCTGCCTCCCTTTGAGTACACGCAATGAAGACCTTGTCATAGATAGGCATCACTCCATGTGTGGTGCCCTCCACATGTGGAGTCCTCCATGCTCCACAAACTTATACTTGGGTGCTCTGTCCATAGGATTATGATTTTCTGGTCACTTATTTTTGAAAGATATTATGTTTTTGAGGGGCTAGATTTTTTTTCTAAAAGTTGAGACAATTTTTTTCTCTGTCCTGGGCTTATTCGATATTTTTTCCCCTCAGGATCAGCTCAGTGTGTTTGAAATGGATCTATTTGCCTACTAGACCATACCTTTAAACTCAAATTGCCCCAGGCTTTTATTTAATGGTTGAGTAAATAATAGAGTATCTTCTTTCCTTCCTTCTTTTTCTTCCTTCTTTCCACAAGATAGCTATAACTAAACAGGCTGCATTCACAACAGTATTTCCTACAACCCAGGTCATTCACTGTTGCTTCCCTCCCTGTCCTAGAAAAGTTTCAGGACAGTATGATACTCCCAGGCCACCCAAAAAATGCCCAGGATGTTGTCTGCCTTCCATTCCCCTGCTCTGAAAACATAGAACATCTCTAATTCTCAGAGGCCACACACAACCTGCCATAAATTAGAGGAATAAGCATACTGGTGTGATTGAGTTTCAGGACCTCCCCGGATCTGTGCATAGAAAAAGTCTACTCTGTACCATTCCGTGGCATGCCCAGGACTGTAAGAAATTGACCTTGTACATGGGCATTGTGCCAACTTACCAGATGGACTACATCATGGAGGTAGCCAAGAGCTCCTGCATGAGCATTAAGTGGGTTTGGTGAGGGCAGGAGTCCCAGCTGGACATGCCAGTGCACCTGTCTTTTTGGCTAGTGTTGGCTTCTGGCTAAGGGACCGGGACTGGCATCGACCCCTGTAAAGGGAGAATTTCAAACAGATGGAATGGATAAGATGTCTGGAGACAATTCCAGAAGGGAGTAGAGTCCTTGAGGCTACAGTGGGTACTAGGGGCAGCAGGTATGGGAGAAAAAGTATTTTGAAACATTCCTGTCATCTTGATGGAACAGGCTAAGTGATCATTTCCTTGCTTGCATTTCAGTTCAGGAAATTCTTCGCTATTTATGCTGCTGGAGGAAAAAAGATGACAGTAATAGAGAACACCAATTAATCCCCCCAAATATTTTAGCTGCATGATACAGGGGAAAGACCATTGGGCTAATAGTCAGAAGATCAAGAATAGTTATTAAAAGTAATTAAAATATTAATAATTAGCATTTCATATATTATTTCATAGTTGACAAAATGCTTTATGCATGTTATCCCAGTTGATCCTCACAACAACTCTGTGTGGTGGATGCCATAGAGAAATTAAAATGACTTCCACTGGGTACCAAGTAAGGGTCTGAGTTAGGAGTTGAAGTCAAGTCTAGGGGTCTATCTACTGTATCATTACTCAGAGATCTCTACATTCTCATTTCTTTTTTACCTACCCCACCCCTCTGCTCTCTTATATGTGAATTAGAAGTTAGTTTAGAAATAATCCAGAAGACCAACTTAATGATGATTAATCTGTAAAGTGGGTATAACCCATTTGCAGCCAGTCAACTAGCATTTAAGGACTCAAGAGTATACTAAATTCTGGGATTGCAAATGCAAATAGAAAGACAGCCCTTGCCCTCAAGAAACTTATCTTTTAATGGGGCAAGACAGCACACAAAAGGAAGATGAAGAACTAGCTGGAGGAGGGACACAGTAGAGGAAGGAGGTGATAATGGCAGAAGGTGACAAAGTGATAGGAGATAACAGAGAAGAGAGAGCTCTCAATGAATGGTTTCTTTTTTTTTTTCAGCAAAATATGAAGCAAAATTCTTAGCTAAGAGAAGGGGGAAGGAGGATTCATGAAAGTTTGATCCTGGGCAAAAAGGTTTGGAAGAGATACTGTGGAGAATGGGATCAGGAGTTGATAAGGATGGTATAAAAGGATTACCTAGTAGCAATGAGGGCTGAGCTGAGGTTGTGTAACATAATTTGTTAAATTTATAAATAAATAAGTTTTCATAAATTTGACCCAGTTAGAACAGTGGCACAATTTGTCTCTGCCTTTGTTCATTGGCATGTGTGTAGAAGTGAAGGCAGAAGATGGTGAAAGTGATTCCCGTATTGGTAGGGTGTAATGACTGATATGTGGTTCAGGGACTTAAGAGAAGAGGACAATGTAGGACAGTGAAATTCACCAAAGGATCAAGATAAGAAAAGTCAGAGACTGACTAGTGCAGGGGTGTTGGCTTGCAAGAGAACTAAGAGGTAGAGAGATTGGAGGTCACAATGTGGACAAAGAGTAAGGTTTGGTATGGGAAGGAAGAGGAGAGGTAGAGTATCAGTAAATTACAGTCAGACAAGGGGATTTCAGAGTTCTTCAACATGGTGGTGGTATATTTGTTAGTGATGAGAAGATTAAAGGTATGATCATCTCTGTGAATGGCTGAGATGAGATGGAGTAACTAAGTCATACTGCATTTGAGGTATAAAGGATGTAAGTGTTTAGTATATTTGAGAGAATATCAACATGTATATTGAAGTCCCTTACTATGAGAGCAGGAGTTGGGGATGAGCAAAAGATTGTAAGCCAGTATAATATTACAGAACAGAAAAATAACAAATGTTGGAAGGGATATAGAAAAAATTGGGATATTAATGCATTTTTGGTGGAGTTGTGAATTGATCTATTTTGGAGAACAATTTGGAATTATGCCCAAAGGGTTATAAAACTGTGACCCAGGAAGACTACTACTAGGTCTGTATCTCAAAGAGAACAAAGAAAAAGGAAAAGGACAGATGTACAAAACTATATATAGCAGTTGGTTTTTATGGTAGCATAGCATTGAAAATTGAAGGGATACTTATCAATTGGGGAATGGCTGAACAAGTTTTTTGTACATGATTGCGATGGGATATGATTGATGATGTAGGATGCTTTCAGAAAAACCTGGATGCAAAGTGAAGTAAGCAGAACCAAGAGAATGTTGTACATAGTAACAGCAATATTGTATGGTAATTGACTGTGAATGATGTAACTATTCTCAGCAACAGAGTGATTGATCCAAGGTAATCCCTAAGGATTTATGCTGAAAACTCCTATCCATCTCCAGAGAAAGAACTGAGGGAGTCTGAATGCAGAGTGAAGTATACTTTACTTGCTTTATTTCTCTTTTTGTTGTTGTTGTTGGTTTTTGGTTTATATTTTCTTATCTGGAAACATTTTGTGTGACAGCAAATGTATATTAAATTGCTGCCTTCTCCAGGAGGGAGGAGGGAAAAAAAGAGGGAAGAAATTGGAACTCAAAGTTTAAAAAAAAAAATCTTAAAAATTTATTTTACATGTAATTGACGGGAACAAAAGTACATTGCAAGCCAGCTACAGAATTCACTGAGGAAGGGGAATGTTCTGGAGGTTTGTAGACAACAGTTACCAGAATTTTGATTGATTGGAAGATGTGTATTTTTATGAACCTCAAAGGAAGAGACCTGAGTGAGGGACACAGGGAGAGAACTTTAAAGTGGCAGTGGGAAACAATGAGCATTTCTACACCCCCAGCCCAACTAGTGAACTGAGAATGAGTGAAAATGCAGCCAGCACTGGGATGAGTAGCCAGGTCTCTGTGATAGTCAGAAGATGGAGGAAGTAAAACAGAAAAAGATTTAAAATAAAGACAAATTTGTAGCCTATGGAACAGGCATTCTTGAAGTCGTAGTGGAAGAGGTGAGTAGTGTTTGGTTGGGATTTCTGTGTGGAAGGGTTGAGAGGGATAGGAATAAGTAATTGGATGATGAGAGCTGGAGAATGGGATTTGAATTATGACCTACAGGGTTTCAATATCACTGGTACATGTAGGGTTTGACCAAGTGTAAGAATGTGAATCATTAAGCTGGAGGTCAGGTACAAGACCCGGACAATATGAGATAGAAGAGGCACAGTCAGATGGAAAGCCCCATTTTTCTTCTCTTCCCTGGAACTAAAGACTGGAGATCAGTCAGGAAAAGGAAGTCTTGCTCTCTGACAACTTTCCTCTTCCTCTTCCTTAAGGGCAATGGTCAGATGGAAGGTCATGCCCTATCTCCCCTTTTCACACTGGAAGCTGGAGATCAAGTGAGCACAGTAGCAGGTTGAAGTTGAGTCAGGAGAGATGGAGTCATACTGGTCAGTCAATAAATAAAGAATTAATCTGTATGTTAATAAAACTCATTGAGTTGAAAGTCGGTTGCAGACAAGAAAAAATAATCACTTGGCTTAGAGATAAGTAGAACTCCAACCTGGAATCTTCATGTCCCTTTCCACTAGGGTCGCACTCATGTACAGAGTTCCTGCCAGGATTCCTCACTTGAACTTCCTCTCTTTAATTTTTGTTCCCATTTAGCAACTGCCACCAACATCCATTGGGAGATTGCTCTCAAGATGATACTTCTTTCTCCTACCTTAGACTATCACCATTTAGAAATTTAAGCCAATGTAAATCAATTGATACGATGAGACCAAAAGTTCCTAGAAACCAGAAAATAGCTGATCTTTTTGTAAGTGGCAAGTATGGCAGCTGAGAGCAGTAATTGTCAATAATATAAAATCATTTGTAAAACCTTTCAGAAGAAGGTGGTAGGAGAGTATGAACACCATAAAACAGGAGAAAGCTATGGAGGAACAAAAGTGTGCAGAAAGCTTGAGAAGGGACACAATTGTTCTGATAGAATTCATGGTCTGTTTATTAATCAGAAAAAATCATGAAAGATGCCTTTTTGTTTCAAGTAGAAATAACCTATAGCTGTTTACCAGGATCATAATTTGATGTATCCTTAGAGACAGGGTAATTTTAAGAGTTGTAGAGGGAATTGCTTAGATGCCCTGAGGATAATTGCCTTTGCCATTTGTTTAATTTAGCATCTGGTGGCAAAGTGGATGGAGCACTGGGCTTGGAATCAGGAAGACTCGTGTTCATGAGTTCAAACCAATCTCAGTCAGTTACCAGCAATGGGATCTTGGGCAAGTCACTTAACTCTGTTTACTTCAGTTCCTCATCTATAAAATGATCTGGAACAGGAAATGATAATGCACTCTATTATCTCTACCAATAAAATCCCAAATGGGGTCACAAGGAGTAGAACATGACTGGAACAACCGAACAATAAAAGAAATGGAAGAACTGAAGGGAATAACTATGAGAAATTATTTTTTTTTAATGAGCAATTCTGAGCTTTAGGACGAGGAACAGTGAGGCAAAGGAAGGGACTTTCTCCTAAGAACAGAAGAAAAATCTTCAGGAGAGAAGTGAACGGGCTTCTGGGAAGTTGTTTTTAGAATACTGGGCAAATGAATCTAAATTAAATTTTATACCTGTGCTCCTCTCTGCCCTCCATTCACAGCTGAACCCCAACTTTGCATTTTCCCACCAACCATATCTCCTCCTAGGCTTTCTGCTTTATTTTAAGTGGCCTTCTTATTATTTGAAAGAAAAACAAGAGGAAGAAAACATCCATTAGCATTGAAGGTGAGGGAGCAATAGGAAATGAACCTAGAGAGATGACTGGAACCAGATTGTAAATGACAAATAGAGGAGTTTATATCTGTATCATAGGGAACTACTGAAGCGTCTTGAGGGAGGGGTATGACATGGTCAGGATTGTGCTTCAGGAATATCAATTTTACAGCTTTGTGGAGGACGAATTGGAAAGAAGTAGAGTCTAGGAAGGGATAGAAGGCTATTTTAATACTCAGGTGAGCAGTGATGAGAACATGAACTAGGGTAGTGGCTATATTAGCGATGAGAGGGGAACAGAATCATGAGAGGTTTTAAAGGTGGAACTGACAAGTGATTAGGGTTAAGGTTAAGGGTTAGCAACTGAGTGGATGTACTAGATGGGGAAATACATAGGTGATTCTAAGATGAGTTTTGGAGACTGGAAGGATAGTGATTCCTCTACAAAAGTGGGGAAGTAAGGAGGAGTTGTTTTTCAGGGGAAAGATAGTGAGTTCCATTTTGGATATGTTCAGTACAGTGATTCATATCTTTGATTCTTCAGGTATCAAGTATGGTATTTTATGACCAGCAAGTGCACAATAACCCTGTAATAATACTGATGTTAAAAAACATTTGTTTCAGGGAGAAATTTAGAAGTCCAAAAAGCACTGTAAATTTCTAAAGGAAACCCTACTTGTTCTTTTACTATATAATTTTATTTACTGTCTCTCCACAGTGTGTGTTCAAGATCTATGCACTGGTAGAGTGATGACTTCTATAGGTTGCCCATTCTACCATCAAACGTAATCTGAACAATGAGCATTCTTCCTTCAGTCTTAGAATAGAGAGTTCAATATATACTAGAGTTGATTGGTGTTTTCTTTGTGCTCAAAGAAGACCAAAATCACATATGTCAGGATCAGGGTAGTGGGTGTTTGACTGTGGCTGATCAGACCCATACAAGCTTTGAAGGCTGTATCACAGAATCCATATAAACACTGGAGCGGAGATGTCTCTAAATCAGCACTTCTCACATTTCTTTTGACCCTGTACCATACTGCTTTGCTCATAGAGCACAGCCCCTTTATGTGGGCACACCATACTGGGTGGTCCTGTGCTAGTGTCTTCCACATCTCAAAATCAATTCTAAAGTTCTTTAGAGGAATCTTCAGTGTGTCTTTCTTCTGACCTGTGTCAGTGCTTGCCTTGTGTGAGTTCTTTGTAAAATAGTAGTAAACATGTATTTAACCTTTAAACAACATGGCCAGTCCATCGATTAGGTAGTACAGTGGATAGAGCACTGAGTTTAGAATCAGGAAGACTCTCTTCATGAGTTCAAATCTAGCCTCAGACACTTACTAGTTGTTTGACCCTGGGCAAGTCACTTAACCCTGTTTGTCTCAGTTTCCTCAGCTGAAAAATAAGTTGAAGGAAATCACTCCAGTGTCTTTGTCAAGAAAACCTTAAAATGGGGACATAGAGAGTCAAACATGGCAACGACAAAGAAAAAGCACTTAGACTATTCATTTCATTTGATCTCTGGACCAAGATGTTCCTAAAAGTAAAATGCTTTTAGGTTGGAATCCATCCCTTTCTCTGTCATTTCTTAACCACTGCATGGGATCATGGGCCAACCTGAAGTCTTATGACATCACCTCCCATCTCAGCAAAACAGGAGCTGGATACAGGGAAATAGTTAACTCACAATCCATTGTTCATAATAAGATTGAAGAATCCTGTGGAAGCTTTCAGGTGCTTCTCCTAGTAGCAGTGTCATAGGCAAAAAGGAACACTGCTTGTTATAGCTACTGACTTCTATAAACCCTTCCACCTCTATACTTGTTGACTCCTGAGTTGACTGACCACTTGGCTCATCTTTCTGCATTTCCTTCATTACCCATACCTGGATCTTACTGATACTCAAAAGATACTTCAGGTCAGTTCTGTCACTTTTCAGTCATGTCCAGTTATTCATGACTCATTTTCTTGGCAAAGATACTGGAGTGGTTGGCCATTTCCTTCTTTACCTCATTTTACATGAGGAAACTGAGGCAAACAGAGTTAAGTGATTTGCTCAGGTTCACACAGCTGTGGTTAGATTTAAACTCTGGGAAATGAATCTTTCTGACTCCAGGGCCAGCACTCTATCCACTGTACCATCCAACTTCTCCGAAGAGTTCTTACTAACTTTTAAAGTCCTAGAACAAAAAATTGGCCAGAGAGGACAAATGGGTTGACTTCAACACTATTGCCATGCCACTCTTTCCTCTAGTTTACCTTTTTAAAGTCCCCATGCTCTCTTCTTGTCTTCTGTTCCCTCTTTTTGTTTGCTAACTACCTCTGACTATGAATCAGCAAAGTAAAACAAGCATGAATTTATCAGAGGTGCTGGTAGGGTCATTGTATTTGTGAAAATATTTTTTTTACATGCTTTGGTATCCTCAAA
This sequence comes from Potorous gilbertii, assembly GCA_028658325.1. Classification (NCBI taxonomy): domain Eukaryota; kingdom Metazoa; phylum Chordata; class Mammalia; order Diprotodontia; family Potoroidae; genus Potorous; species Potorous gilbertii. The sequence continues at coordinate 131,693 of JAQQSK010003824.1, forward strand.
CTAGAAGAGGCCTTGAAAAAGCAATTATTCTAGATTTGTATTTCCAAGTGGTCCTTTACTTAGATCATGCCAGAAACATGTTCTCAAAAATTGCTAGAGAAGACAGTTCTAAAGTGACATTCCACCAGACATTTTTTGTGCAGAGCCAAAAAAACCTTTTGGGAAAGTACTCCCTGTTGTCATTTTTCTGTTGCTTGACCCTAACATTCAGAATCTCTTCCTTGTGTTCAGGGAATAGAAAAATGTTGCCTTTTTCCACGAAGAAGAGAGAAGTTAAACATGGAGATTGGATACTCAGTCTATGAAACAAATGTAGTGACTGAGACTTAAAAGTCCTTTATTACTATCAGGGAATTTTCCCTACTGCCCTCTGTTGACCCAAGAAGAGCCATTAACTAACTACAGGCTGCTACACAGGTGTGTCATCTTCAGGTGTTTCCAGCCTGGATTTGAATTTTTCAGTGGCTGAAATGAAAACGTTTGGCTATCATTCCTATGGGGTTTTTTTTGATATCTTAGTCAGTGAAGGATCCAAATTCTAAGCCATTTGGGTGTCATCGAATTCTCAGGTTTAAAAAGGAAAGATGATGAATCGTCAATGTTTATGAGGAAATGGTAGTAATTATGATGACGACAATGAATAGAGAAATGGAGAGAATGGTTCCATTGGGATGACTCTTCCAGATCCTCGGAGGAGAGAGGAGAGTACTCAAATGGACTTGGGCTTTGTGACAGCCCCAAAGATGGATGAAACTTCTGAGCCCACATCCCCTCCAGATTCATTATTTTTTAGAAATACGCCTTGTGGAGCAGAGTTTCCAAGTTTTACATTGAGTGAACAGCCATTTCTTATGTTAAGTTATTTCAGCTGTGGAAGGGAGAATTGTTGAAATAAATGGCAGGAGAGTTAGGATTGCATTCAATCTTGACATCGAAACTGACAAATAGCTTCATTCCCCACTGAAATGGAAAGTTTATCACTCTGAAACACAGGCGGGTTCAGAGGGAGGGAGGTGGTTGCATATTATTTTACTGTAACTTTTCTAGATGATATGGTAAAGTAAAATAAAATGCTTTTGTGAAATTCTACTGGGAGTCATCGCTTGCTCCATTCTCCACATTTGACTAGAAATAAGGCCAATTAAAACAGATTAATTTATAACCAGTACAAAACCCAAATCTGACAGCTGGTTATTAATGCATGAACATGGAGTCCACCGGTGGAGCTGAGCTGGAGCACAAAGCATACAAAGAGACTAGTGCCCTGTTGGGTTAAGCTGGAGGGTCTGTTGAGATGAACAATCTGCCCATTAGGTCCCTGGCACCTCCAAATGAGGAATGATTGATGCTGGTGACTGGCTTATTGAATCCAGATGACAGCTTCTCCTGAGCTCTGGGATTGTCCATATGAAAATTACAGATTTCTCCTTGACATTTCTTCAGTGTTGGATAACCCTCATCCTCTCATCCTCCCTCGCCAGCAAGAAGGACAGAAAAGTGAGAGGCAATGCACTCGAAGATCAATGAAGCCATAAACTCTGTGAGACATGTGGAAACTGGGATTTAGGTTGAGGTTACTGGACTGGACTCATCAAGTAGCTTCTGCTGCAAAGTGAGCCTAGGCCTTCTGATGCTTTCCCACTATGGAAATGAGCAACATCTGTTTAGCAACCCAGCATGATCCCTTCATTTTCTTAAATATCATTATTAAATCACAAAAATTCCTCATTTTCCCTCCTCAAAGATCTGGACACCACATGTACCCCACAATTTCCAACCAAGACACTTCCATAATGGTGGACATCTACCCAACCTAATTTGAAAAGACATCCAACATCTTTTCACTGATCTTGCAGTCATGATGTTAATGACTGGGCTTGTTGAATTTAGCCACTTTAAATCAGCAAATATTCATTAAGTGACTATTAGATAGAGATTGATCTGAAGGCAAAGACAAAGAAGAGATAAAGGTCTCTTCTTTTGTGGAACATGCAATCTAGCAGGGGAAAATGATATTCTACAATGTGAAAATTGAACATGATAAGAGCAAAGATGATGCTGCCAATATGTCAGTTAAGTCCAAGATTTTAAGGAATAAAGAGATACAGCCACATTCACTTTGATCTATCAACAACATGACTTGTTGCTACCATATAAAACCCCAAAGGAATGTTCATGGGGTATGTGGAAGTGGAAGGTTCAGCAGGGTACAATGGAGAGGGCAGATCAGGCTGCTAACTGTGGAGGGCTAGCATCTAATAATTATACTATTTTTCATTTATATAACACCATGAGGTTTGCAAAGATATTTCTTCAAAACAATCACGTGAGGTCCATAGGGAATGCAAACTCAGAGAGGTTAATAAAATGGCTTGCTTAAGGTCAGACAAACAGTAAGTTTCTGAGTCATCCCAACTCGTCTTTTTGATGAAGAGGGATTTTTCTTCCCATTATAAATATATTGCTTCTCAGTGGGAAGAGCAGTACTAGAGTCTGGAGGATGGGATCAGGGCGAGAGCCTGAGATTCAGAAATTGACTATTACAGAAATCTATTAACTAGTCAATGAGCACTTTTTAAGTACCTACTCTGTACAAGGTATAGTTATCTCTTCCACATCATGGGAATTAGGGTCACAGTGCTGCCCCAATCTGAAAAATCTGTGTAAATGTTTTTGACCCTTCCTTCATATCAGAGAAGTCTGAATTTTTATGGTATTAAAAGATAAAATATGTTGATACTTTATACACTATCCATATATTTTATGCATTTCTGAATTTCTAAACTTTTTCTGTGTCATCTGCTAGCCTTCATGTGTCATCTGCAGCTTCTGCAAAACTTCCCACAAATTCCCATTCAATTTCTTATGCCAACTTGCGATATATTGAAACTGCGATGAGGACAGTTGCAATGTGGAAGGGATATAACTGCAATCTTATAGGTGCTAGAGATGCAAAGATAAAAAACCTGAAGATCCTCTGACCTCAAGGATCTTATATTCTCTTCAGGGAGACAACACATACACATCCATATAAGTATATCCAAGATATATAGTAAATAAATGCAAAGGACATGTGTGTGTGTGTATGTGTGTGTGTGTGGGTGTATGTGGGTGCATGCATGTGCATGCACACATACTCACAGCGTGTGAGCATGTATGTATGGGGATAAGCAGACCCCAACAGTTTTGACTAATAGGCAAATACTAATTGAGAGAGATGTCTATAGTGGAATGTCCTTGGGCTTTCTATTCAACCCTTCTCTCTTCAACATTTTTAACATTAAGTTAGTATGATTGAAAAGCTGGAATATGGATCACACAAAGTCCAAGGCTTTAGGGACCTCCATGGTATCAGAACTCAAGGGACTGTGCATATGTACAATTTGTACAGCAAAAAGCAGCTCCTGATTTCAGCTTCAACCCAATGCTTGAGATGGATACTGGGTCCCCACGGATAGATAGACTTGGGAATTTAAAATGTGTTTCTTGCCTCTTGTCTTCCTGTCTTCCCCCAACTACATCTTTATTTCTCCTATAGATGCAGAGAGTCTACTCAGACTGTCAGGTTCATCCCTAGGTAAAATTATAAAGTAGGCAAGTTAGTCTCCAAGGTCCTTCCCATCTCTCTGTCCAAGTTTTCTCTGTTCCCTCTAGGGGCCTATCTTGAATCCATTCCCACAGTTATTTGTCAGCTAATCTTTGCTAAAACGGTAGCTGCAAAGACTTAAAGTAGTATGCCTCCTCCCAGAGGCATTTATATTTCATAGGAAACTCCAGAAGGTCAAAAAGCCCCAAAGACCCAAAGGAATGAATCTCTAATGGTAAAATTGATTCAAAACTCTGATAGGCAGTTGGAGAATTATTTTTGTATAGTGAGGTCAGCCTAGAACTCTGCAAATCACAATATGTTAGACATCCACCAAGTAGCAAGGCTGGCCCTGCAGGCTGAATTAGCAATCGTCTTTTGCAGAAACATTGAAATATTTATTATAGAATTACAGCATTATTGAATGGTGATATAGTATGGTGTTTGGAGTACTGAACTTGGAGTTAGGAAAAAATCCAAGTTCAAACCCTACCTCTGATATTTGCTACTTATTTGACCATGGGTAAAGCATTTAACTTCTTGGAACCTCAATTCCATCATATATAAAATAAGGTTAGCAATAGCAGTGAGAAGTTAGATGGCACAGGGGATAGAGCGCCAGGCCTAGAGCAGCTCATCTTCCTGAATTCAAATCTGGCCTCAGACACTAGTTGTGTGACCCTGGACAAGTCACTTCACCCTGTTTGCCTCACTTTCCTCATCTGTAAAACGAACTGGAGATGAAAATGGCAAACCACTCTAGGATCTTTGCCAACAAAAGCCCATGTGGGAACACAGAGAGTCAGACACCACTGAAAATAGTTAGACAATAATAGAAAAGGAAAATTATAATATCCTTAGTTTCTATTTCACAGGGTTGTTTCAAGGATCAAATTTAAGTTTGACATATGGAAAAACTTCCTATCAATTAGATCTATCTTGAAGGAAAATGAGCTACTTGGGGTAGTTTATTTTCTCTCCTTGGAGGAATATCAAACAGAGTTTGGATGACCACTTATAGTGGCACACTTCATAGCAGTGATTCTAATATCAGATGTGCATTAGACTAGACCAGAGCTGGGGAACCTGTGGCCTTGAGGCTACATGTAGCGCTCTAGGTCCTCAGGTGTCACCCTTTGACTGAATCCAAACTTCACAGAACAAATCCCCTTAATAAAAGTATTTGTTTTGTAAAACTTGGACCTAGTCAAAAGGTCACACCCAAGGCCTAGAAGGCCACCTGTGGCCTCAAGGCTGCAGGTTCCCCACCTCTAGATTAGGTGGTACATGAAGTCTTTTCCATCACTCAAATGATCTGATGTGATGTGATGCTTTGATGAAATGTGATAATATACCCAAGATGCAAAACTTGAGGTGATATGATATTAATATAGAATGCCAGAGTTGGAAGGAACGGGGTCTAACCTGTCCTCTCTATAACACCTCTAGAAAGTGGTCATCCAGTCTTGAAAAATCTCCTGGCTGAGGATTCGCTACCTCCTGTAGTGGTCTATTTCACTGTTGGACAATTCTCATTGTTAATTTAAAAAATCAATCTACAAGCATCAAGTACTACAATATGTCAGACACTGTGGATCTAGTAAAAGAATGCCTACTTTCATGGAGTTTACATTCTAACAGTGGAGACAGCATGTAAATACATAAGTACAAACAGAATATATAAAAAAAATGAATACAAGGTAATTTGGGAAAAGAGTGTACTGGCAGACCATGAATCAGTAAAGGCTTCGAGGAGAACGTGGCCCTTGAACTGAGATTTCAAGGCAAGTCAGGATTCTGAGAAGCAGAGGTAAGCAGGGAGAGAGAGAGAGAGAGAGGGAGAGGGAGAGAGAGAGGGAGAGGGAGAGGGAGAGAAGTAACTGTCATGGTTCACCTTTGTGACTATAGGAATGGCATCTGAGTATTTTTTTGGGGGGGCAAGGAGGATAATTTTCCCAATGGCACCTACACTGCTACTACTAAGGGTGTCCCAGTAACAGTTAAGTTATAATGGTCCTGAGGGCAGGAGCAGGGCAGGTGCTGAGGTGCAGGATGGAGGGAGTTGGGAACTTGCAAAGTGGAGGGATAGGACAGAATAGGAGTATTAGAGGATAAGAACATATATAGTTGTGTTGGAGACAAAACTCACCCTCTGATTAGTTGATCATATATCCCTCCCAGGCTGAGTTCAGTCCCAAGAGGCAGCCTTATCACTCCAAGGGAGAGAAAGCATTTTAAATGCCTGTTATGAGCTAGGCACTTCGTTTGGCAGTTTACAGATATTGTCTCATTTGATTTTCACAACAACACTGTGCATTATTGTCCCCATTTCGTAGCTGAGAAAACTGAGGTGTACAGAGTTTAAGTGACTTGCCCAGGATTACACAGCTAGTAAGTGTCTGAGGCGAGATTTGAACACAGTGCTTCGGGACTCTAGACTCAATGCTCTATCCACTATTCCGTCTCACTGTCTCCATTATACAGGTTCCTGACTTCCCCTCCTCTGCATCATCCTCTCTGCATGAAGCCTCTTCTTTATCCTCATCAATTCTAGTCCTTCTCTCCCAACTTCTTTATATTTAACTATATGGTATATATTTGCATTTGCTCACTTCATATTTATGTTATATATATCAAGTTCTTAACTTGAAGTCCATAGACCTCCAAAGAATCCATACTTGAGTTTCAAGGGGTCTATGAATTTGAATGGGAAAAAATATTTATATCTTTATTTTCACTAATCTCTTTCTAAAATTTAGCATTTCCTTCAACATGACTTAAAGGAAAATTATTCTGAAAAGGGGCACATAGGCTCCATCAGACTGACAAAGAGAATCATGATGCAAACAAGGCTCAGAACCCCTGCTGTATATATTTTCATATGTACTTGTCTTCACAATTAGAATGAAAGGTTTATATGTATGTGTTGTCTCCTGCATTAGAATAAGTTCTTTGAAGTAGGGATTCTTTCATTCTTTGTCTTTGCAGCCCTTGCACCTGGCACAGTGCCAAACATGTAGTAGGCACCTATTAAATACTTGTTGGCTGATTGATTGATGGAGTTTGTGCTATTATGTCTTCTGCCTGTTTGTTAAGACAGAGCTGCTAAGAGCTGATTGAGTCAAGATTTCCAATCCAATAAAGTTCTGAAGTTCTACATTTTTTTCTTTTTCCCTTATGAAGAAATATTTGTTTTTTAAGATCTTTTATGTACAGTTTACAAAATAAAGGCTTGGATTTTTAACAGGAAAAAGGAACACAAGACCTCTAAAAAGTTGCTAAGTTGTGAAAGTTGCTTGGGAGCATTCAACTTTAATTTGGAAGCTGGAAGTCTCTCTCTCCTTTGAGAGTTAAAGAAGGCCTCCCTTCTTACTGGAAAAAAAAAAGACAAAGCAGTTTCACATGGCATCTCAGGGCTGTGTGGTGATTCTTTTGTTTTTGCTTAGCTACTACTCCAAGATAGCAAGATAATTCTTTTACCTTAAGTCACTAGCAAAGTGAGGAAAGTTTTAGGTTATTAAAGACTCCTATCCTTAGAAGACTAAAGATTTGGATAATTGGTGAAACAGTTGAAGACTAAGGCTGTGTATTTGTCACAAAATGGCTTTGACTCAAAATATAAAAGAACAGGATTAATTGAAGGAAGGATTCTACTCAATGTACTCTGAGTGAGTGTTTGTGTGTGTATGTGTGTGTGTGTGTGTGTTATGTGTGTGTGTGTATAAAACTGAAAATAAATTAAGCAAATGCTGATAAGCTAAGGACTGGTGAGAAAGGTACCAATTATTCCCAGGTGCCTGTAGTTCTAACACATCGTAACTGAGTAGTCTATTTAAATAGATACAGATATTTAAATAGAATAGTAATACCAGTTAATTTTCAGGCTTAGCTGTTTTTATAGCAGTCTTATTTTTCAGGGAAATGAACATAATTAGAAGTATCCTAAATTTTCTTTCTCAGTATACCAGATAATCTACTACTAATACCCTTGACAGATTATTCTAATCTCAGTTAAAGTACCTAGGAAAAGAAAATGATCTCCTGGTTTAAAGCCAAATCTACAAAATTTTCCGAGTCCAGTTGAATTGGGAAGTTGTGGTTGTGTTTGTCCTTGTTCTCAAAGAGGGCCATGACATGAGGATGATGATGACATGACTTGCAGTTGACTTTGATTTGAGTGAGGGAGTGCTGGGTAAGGTCACCACCCTCACTTTCTCCTCCTGAGCCATCTGGGTCCTGATATCCATCAGGAGGACTGGAGATGGCCCAGGATGCAATGGGAGACCCTGGCCCTTTCAGGCTAAGGTCTTATTACATTCTCACTTTAATTGAGTTACACCCATTCAGTAAATAGGCTTCTATAAGTTTCTCAAGGGCTGGCCCCTTTAATCAACAACAAAAAAAATTAAACTGGGAAGGAAAGACCCTCAAGATTCCTGGGCGAAAGAGAAACAATTATTATTTGGTTGTTACAGTAATGGAAGTCTCAAGTCTGAATAAAGACACTGAGTAAAGGCCAGATAAAACCTGAATTCTGTGATGACAGTCAACAGTCAATCAACAAGCATTTATTGAATACAAAGGGCCAAAAATTAAAACACTGTTCTAGGAGGAATGGGTAAAAGTGGCTTTAATGAGAAAGGTTGATAGATTACCTACGTTGTACCAAAATCTATGTTCAACACTACAAGAGACATAAAGACTAAATAAGATCTAGTTCCTGCTCTCATAGAGCAGTCAAGTGGAGGATAAAACATATACATGAATAAGTATAATACAGAATAAGACATAATAAATGACTGAAAGAAGTCTAAACTAAGTGCTTTCCAAGGTCAGAGTAGGAGAATTGAAGGTAGGCAGATAAAAAAGACTCCCTGGAGGAGGGAGAGTTTGAGTTGGGCCTTAAAAGGTAACTGAGATTATCACGTTGGGGAAGGAAGTGAGTAGGAGGGCAAGGAAGGTGTTCTAGGTTTAAGGAATGGAGGGAGTAAAGGCAAGGAGGCAGAACAGTGAGGAACGTGCACAGAGAATAAAAAAACAGTGCAGTTTCGTTGTAGTCTAGAATACATGGAATGAAGGGTTGGCACCAGATTCACAAGGAAGTTTGTACTTTACTAGGTAGGCGATAGTACCATAATCATAGATGTGGAGGTAGAACAGATCTTAGAGGTCGTATGTTTCAAGCCCTTCGTTCCATGGTTAAAAGAAGCTGAGTCCCAGAAAGGCAGTGACTCTTCCAACGTAATACAACAAGAAAGTAATAGAATCAGGATCTGAACCCTGATCCTCAGCTAGGTGGCACAGTGAATAGAGCACCAGGCTTGAAATGAGGAAGACTTGTCTTTATAAATTCAAGTCTCAGACATTTACTTGCTATATGACCCTGGTCAAGAGACTTAACCTTGTTTGCTTGTTTCCTCATCCGTAAAATGGCAAACCACTCCAGTATCTTTGCCAAGAATACCCCAAAAGAGAGTCATGAAGAACGGGTCACATCTGAAATGACTGAACAAAAATTTCTGACATCAAATCTAGAAACTGATCTGCCAGTGCCCCTAAGGTGTCCTGGGCCTTGGATGGCCTTGCTTTCCAACATTTAGCTGCATTGTTAGGACAATCAAACCTTCTTTACATCTGAACCTTTTCATATGTATTGTCTATCTTATTTAGAATGTGAAATTATTGAGGAGGGACATTTTGAATTTTTTATTTGTATTTCTAACACTTAGCACAGTATTTGGAACATAGGAAGGGCTTAATAATCTAAAAATATGTTTTTATTCATTCATTCATTCATCCAGGGGTTGTTTAGTATCACTATATTCACAGTGCAGGGTAGGTGCTTAATAAATGAGTATTTAACTGAGTTAAAAATAACAGATTGTATTTTAGACATGCTTATGAATTCCACTGGATTATTCATATAGAGATGTCTTGTAGACATTTGGAAATATGGATATAGAACTTTGGGAAAAGGGTGACTGAAAATACAGTGTGTCCCAAAAGTCTTGGTGTTGTTTTAAGTCAATAAAACTTAACTAATAAAGCTCAAAAGTTCATTAAGACTTTTGGGACATCCTGTACAGATTTGGGAGTCATCTGCATATAGGCAATAGCTGGAGTTGTAAATGAATGAGACTTCCAAGGGCTAAACTATATGGAAAAGGGTCAAGGGTAGAGCCTTGTATGAACACTATATATTAACATACTTAAAATAATGACGTAGATAGCAAGAGACATGATTGATAGAGATACAGGAGAACTCAGTGAGAGTCAGACTTTCAAGATATAGTTTGGGTCATATCTTCCCCATTAAAGGCAGCTAGGTGATTCAAAGGATAGAGCTTGAAATCAAGAAGACATCTTCAAGAGTTCAAATCCAGCCTAGATTACTAGTTGTGTGCCTCTCTAGACTAAAAATATTTAGGGGAGCAGATAGGTATAGTTCCCCTTTCTCTGAGGACAGCACAGTGACATCCTCTTATTTTCTCTACTGCCAACAATCAAAGACTCTTTTGGAAAAGATGGGAGGAAAACATTTTAGAGCAGGGGTGGAGAACCTGCAGTCTTGCCTCATCCTCACCCCTGTTCTAGAGATATCTTCTTGCCTCCCTTCAAGGCATATCTAGAAAGACTCATGTGGACATATGTAAACAATGTCAACAAAGCCCAGCACACCTTTCTGTACTTTTAAGGCATAAATTAGAAGTAGGGTTAAATAGCAGATGACATGTAGGACCAGTCTTACAACTACACATCTACTTAGGGTGATTTGAGGACAGCTTGGAAGGAGTTCCTTACTGCCTCCAACCAAAGAATTAGACTCCATTCAATTGATATTTATTTCTCTCAGTATTAAAGGACTTTTTATTTCTTTAGGAATTTCTTAAGAAAAAAGAATTCAGCTGCACAAAGGTAGAATGGGGGAAGAAATAGTTCAGTCACAACTGAAGTGTAAAAGAGCTGGAAGTTTTAATGGACTTCAAAGTCAAATATAAATCAACAGTATAATATAACAGATGAGGAAGCTAAAGAAATCAGACTTTCTCTTAAGAGCGTCATAGTGTATGGAATGTGGGAGGTAATACTGTTTTACCCCACCCTGGTCATATTGCATGAAATATGATCATTTCTGGAACTACATTTCATGAAGGATATTGACAAACTAGAATTTGTTCTGATGTTTCCATAATAGCCAAGGTAAGAGGTTTGGATATAATTCCAAAGAAGAATCAGTTGAAGAAATTGAGAATTGTTAGGCAGGAGAATGGAAGTATTGGTGTGTGTGTGTGTTCGTCCTTTGTTGCCATCAGATAAATAATGACATGACTTGCACTTGACTTTGAGTAAGGGAAGGCTGTGCAGGTCACCAGTCTCACTTCTCCTCCAGAACATTCTGAATCCAGTGACCAAATATTCATCAGGATGACTAGAGATGACCCAGGATGAGGCATTTGGGTTAAGTGACTTGCCCAACATCACACAGCTAGTGCGTGTCAAGTGTCTGAGGTGAGATTTGAACTTAGGCCCTCCTGACTCCTGTGCTGGTGCTCTATCCACTGCACCACCTAGCTGCCACGTTGTAATATTAGGGAATTGGGAAATAGGGTATGATAGCTCTCTTCAAGTATTTGAAAGGCTTTTATGGGAAAGAAGACTTAGATTTTTTGCTTCTTGGCCTCAAGGGGCTGATCTAGTAATAACAGCTGAAGGTCACAAAGAACCAGATAGAAGCTCAATATTAGGAAATCTTCTCAACAATGAGAGCTGACCAGAAATGGAATGGGCTAATTAAGGAGGGGGCAGTTGCTATCTTTGGAGGTCTGTGAATGTTACTAAGGGCAATGTAGGGGAACTCTTCAACCTGGAGATCTAAAGACCCTCTCATAAAATAATTTCTCTCCCCTTGGTCCATTTGGTCAATAAATCAGGAGACTAGAAGATAAGAGTTGGTTTTAGAAGATAAAAAAAAAAAATTCGTACTAGTTTTTGCCAAGTGGTTAGTGATAGCCTTAAGCAAAGGGAGATACATACATAGCTAGGATTTTACCTAACTTAGGGAGATGTTCTTTGGCAAAGAAGGAAGTTCAATGTCCCTATCAGGGGAAGCTGCACAGACACTTTCCTAATTTGGGAGGTTGAGTAATAAGGACAGGGTGCCTGACAATTTTGGAGAGAATGTGTTAACCTTGGAGCCTTAGGAGTTGCCAAAGACCTGGTCTGTTCCATTAAGATAAAGTTTTCTCTTTAGTTAATCTTAGTAGAATGTCCTGTTTAGGTAGTGAATCTCTAAACTAGGGAGAGCCTCCCTTCCAGATAGGATCAGCCAGGCTCATCTTGACCTGGTCAGCCTGAGAGTCTACTTACATAACCCTGTAGCTCTGTTTCTCTGATTTTAAGATTATTATTTTTTTTCTGGGGAGATGTTTTCCCCAGATACACACACACACACACACACACACACACACACACACACACATGCACACACGCACACACGCACGCACTCGCTCTTTCTCTAAATATATGTGTATATATATGTATGTGTGTAATTATTTTTTCTTTTCTTCTGCTTCTTCCATACCAGTAACCTGTTAGTTTAGGTCTGATGTAGGAACAAAATGAGACTAGGTCATTAGACAGTTAACAAAAGGAAGTTTTCTCACCCATATCATTGAGAGACTATTCAACAAGGATATTCCAAAGCCCTTAACTTAAATAGAAGTGGCCCTCTTTCTCTCTCTATGGAAATGCAATCTGTTCAGCAGGGTAGGGTGCAGTAATTTGTGGTTTGGGAACATCTGCCAAGTCTGAAGCATCCTTCAGAAACATCTTTTTTATGTCTTTAGGTGATTAGAAAGCTAAGTCAATACAGACCATTGAGCTTTGATTTCTGGGGTAGTTAAGTCCCTGGGGACAACTTGAAAGAAAAAAAACTAGTCTTGCCCACCTTGTAGAGGGAAACTCTGAGGGTCTTCCCCTTCCACACAAATTCTTTTGTGAAGTCAGACTAGGCCGTCTTTTGCTCCAATTCTTACCTGGCTTTTAATCACTGAATGGTGTTGCCTCAATCAAACAGACCTGAGAAAGACTTTAGTACAAAAAGGCCGTAGTCCTCCACTACAACCTGGGCCATCTCCAGTAGTCCTGACCTATGTCTTGCTACTGGACTCAGATGGCTCTGGACTTGCAAGTCAAGATATCACCTTCCTGATGTCAACGGTCTTCCAGAACAGAGGACGAACAACAATCTTCAGGGGATGTTGTAGAAGAGATTCTTGTTCTGGTACGGATTGGACAAGATGATGTCTGAGGCTCCTTCCAGCTCTGAGATTTGGCGATTTTCTTAGGGTAGTTATGCTTTGGTGTTAGGTCCTATCACAATGGGACACTGAATACATAACAGAGGAGTATGGGGAGTACTTCAGGGAGAATGAGATCATCAAAAGGAAATTGTACCTTGCTCCCAGTTTTTGCCTCCAGTGGCCTCAGTGCCACTATAGTGCACTATGGCAAAAGTTTGGGAAGACAGACACCAGAGGGAAAACTGTTCCAATTGCCATTCCCTGCAGGAGCACTGCCTTGACTAACAATCCACTCAGTATGATGCTGATGGGGACACAGAAGCTGCCCCATTCCCTGTGACCTGTAGGAACCTGCCTTTCTCAGATATGCCTGCCTCTAAAGGCACGAATGACAACCTGCTAAGTCAAGGCACAGTTTATTAAGGTTGCCATTGCCCTGCCTTGCAGTGGGAACACTTCCATGACAAGAGAATGCTGAAGTCCCCAGAGGAACATCTCTGTTATTTGCTTTATTACATCTTTTTGTTTTCTTCCAGTTTTCATGTTTCAACAAAAGAGACGAGAAAGTTTTATTGTTGTATCTGTATCGCTGACTACCTGGACTCCTGTCTGTATGCTATGCTCTAGATATAAGTAGCTGGGCCCCTTCTTGGCATTAGGCCTTAGAGTTTCCACTTTTGCTAAGATTCAACAGTGTAAGAAATCTATTATGCTTTCCTCCAGTCCCCTCACCCTTTAGAAACTAAGTCAACAGCAGACCAGTTTGATCTCTGCTTTCCTGTGGCTAACATGGACAATAGCTCACATTTATATAGACATAACACTTTATACATGATCCTCAAGCCATTGGTAAGGCAAGCAGTGTTATACCCATTTTAGGTTCACAGAGGTGAAGGTTTGCTGAAGGTCAGATAATCTAAGTGGCAGAGCTGGAAACTGTAGGAGGTTTTGGGCTTCCCATCTGGTGTTCTTCTCATTTCATTATAGCTGCTTATGATAATACAGTGCCACCTGACCCACTCTTATTGGTAGCTAGGCTGATGCCCTCTAAATCTGTCCACACTCAGTAGTGAATGACTATGATTCTACTCCAGAGTGATAGTCCTTTCACGTAAGATTTGGTTCTTATTTAAAATGCAAAGAAACTATCTCCTCCCTCTTCTTCCCACTCTGTCCCCTCACCCCAAATAAAACCCTCTGGGAAGCTTATGTTTTTTTTTTAAATTTATTTATTTAACTTTTTACATTCATTTTAACAAAATTTTGGGTTCCAAATTTTCTCCCCATTTGTCCCCTCCCCCCACTCCAATACACTAAGCATTCTAATTTCCCCTATCACCAATCTGCCCTCTCTTCTATCATCCCTCCCTTCCCTTGTCCCCATCTTCTCTTTTGTCTTGTAGGGTCAGATAACTTTCCTGTTCCCCAGTGCCTGTATTTCTTATTTCCTAGTAGCAAGAACAATACTCAACAGTTGTTCCTAAAACTTTGAGTTCCAACTTCTCCCCATCCCTCCCTCCCCATCCATTCCCTTTGGGAAGACAGGCAATTCAATATAAGCCATATCTGTGTGGTTTTGCAAATGACTTCCATAATAGTTGTGTTGTGTAAGACTAACTATATTTCCCTCCATCCTATCCTGCCCCCCATTGCTTCTATTCTTTCTTTTGATCCCATCCCTCCTGAAGAGTGTTGACTTCAAATTGCTCCGTCCTCCCTTGCCAATTTTCACTCTGTGCTCTCTGTCTCTGTGTGTGCATGTGCGCATGTGTGTGTGTGTGTGCATGTGATCCCACCAACTACCCAGATACTGAGAAGTTTCAAAAGTTACAAATATTGTCTTTCCATGTAGGAATGTAAACAGTTTAACTTTAGTAAGTCCTTTATGACTTCTCTTTGCTGTTTACCTTTTCATGCTTCTCTTCATTCCTGTGTTTGAAAGTCAAATTTTTTTTTCAGCTCTGGTCTTTTCATCAAGAATGTTTGAAAGTCCTCTATTTCATTGAAAGACCATTTTTTCCCCTTAAGTATTATACTCAGTTTTGCTGGGTAGGTGATTCTTGGTTTTAGTCCTAGTTCCTTTGACCTCTGGAATATCACATTCCATGCCCTTTGATCCCTTAAGGTAGAAGCTGCTAGACCTTGTGTTATCCTGATCGTATTTCCACAGTACTGGAATTGTTTCTTTCCAGCTGCTTGCAGTATTTTCTCCTTGACCTGGGAACTCTGGAGTTTGGCCACAATGTTCCTAGAAGTTTCTCTTTTTGGATCTCTTTCAGGCAGTGATTGGTGGATTCCTTGAATACTTATTTTCCCCGCTGGTTCTAGAATATCAGGGCAGTTTTC